>JACXGM010027712.1:0-14468 GCA_016801145.1 Umbra pygmaea | reverse complement strand
AGATGCTGATGGGATTCTAGTGAGTTGAAATTAACCAGATGCTGATGGGATTCTAGTCAGCATTCTTATGGAGGGAGATGCACATGTAGGGTTCCTCAAGTGTAGTTGGAAAGTGAAGCATAGGGTTTTCTGACTGGTTCCCATGGCCTGCAAGCTGAAAAAGTAGTTCATCAATTGACGTTTAAGCTGAAATAGAGTAGAGGGGAGAGAGTATTTGTTGTAAAAGCAGGAGGCCAAGTTCCGACCCATGCTGCAGCAGTACATGTGCACTGGAGGCACAGACTCCTAAAACACTCAGGCCACTATCCATAATGGCTACAACCTATAGACACCTCATGTTAAACTATGTATCATATTAGAATCCAAAATCTAAGCTTGTTTTATACAGTGTTTGTTTGAAAACAACACATACTCAACACATACTCAACAAATTCTCGACACATACTCAACACATACTCTTTATGAACAGGTTCCAAATTACGCTTTTTGATACTTTTGGGACGTATTCAAGGATTCAAGTTGACTTTCTTAATTGGAGAATAGTTAGTCCGTCAAAAGTAGTACGGTACTATGCTGATTTTGGAAATGCTTGTGTACAACATAAAAACCTGTTAAAACCGTACATTTGATTCAACAGATGGTCAGTCTTTGCATTTAGGAATTCGAGACTGCTTCCGTTGTTCCAGCCTTATCCCTTAGAATTAGAAGAAATTACAGGGATAGAGAGAATAGTTTCTTCTTGTTTTAACTGATTTTAGCTTTCTACGCTCTGGTGTCAAAGTAGATAAGTAAAGAAAAGTTGAGGGCCCTCAATTGCTGGTCTCGTCGCTGTGTGTACAGTACAGTTTATGTAGCAGTAACTTCAATATGTGGGAAGGACCAATTACCTGACAAAATTGTAGTGGAGAAATTTAATGCGGCACTGTTTCTGTTCACAAGCGGCTTCAACAACTTACGGTGAGAAACGATGCACGCTGGCATACACACAAACACCAAGATATCAGTGCACACATTAGGGCCCAAACATATGCTGCTTACACTTCCTCCCTCTCACGCAAACGGACTTGCATTATTCAAACTCAAATGAACACTCGCAAACACGCACACGCATTCTGAAGCGTAACATGGCAGCTCCACACGGGCAAGGGGAACAGTGGCAGATGGGTGATTTAGCATTCAGAGAGCCCAAAGGGGCGCCCTGCTACCTCAAACTGTATGCAGAGAGGCCAAAGGTTGGGAGGTGGTGGCAGGAGAAGACGCATAGCCACACACCCTCTCTTCTCTCTAGCCACTCTTCTAAACACAAATGAAGCCTATGTGCCATTGCCTGTGTATTTGTATTTCTTTCAAAAGACACTCTGTGATCTCACGTCAGGCCCCTGTAGGCTCGATCTCTCCCTTAGTATGCTTTAGAATATGTGCTTTTAACTCCATCTTGGGTTGGTTTTGAAGGCTTTTTAGGGGATCCAGTAGATAGCTGGCTGGTTGGGGGAGGGTGATACTACGCTTCAGAGAGGGGAGAACGTGTGAAGACTGACTGTCTGAGTAATGACCATTATCACTGTGACTAAGTGCCCACAGGGCTACCACTGAAGAACACCACCAAACTGAATGGTTAACTAGGCGATGGAGATGATTGAGGCATGATAGCGGTATACATTTGCAGTATGGCTTCAGTGACAGTGCGTTACAGGCGTAGATGTGTGGAGAGACTTGGAGACTTGCAGCACGGACACCAGCTCAGCAACCTCGACCCACGTAAACATTACTGGGACCGGTGGTTCTGTCCTCTTCTCACATTGTTTCCTTTTCTATTGAACGCACCAGAGGGACTATTGTGGCTTTGACAGGACAATTGCCAACTTCTGGCAAATTATTACCTTTTCCACAATTATTTTTTGTTTTATGTGTCTTTTTTTACTTTTGAATGACAGAACAAGTTTGAGAGAACAAGTTCGCTCCTGCAGTGATTCTAAACATGGGCATTTGAAATTGAAACACAGAGAAAGGGCCCAACTACTGTTTTGGCGCGAATGCAAATAGGCAAACGGTGAAAATCCCCATTTTATCTGTCATTATCTCTGTTCTGTTTACCAATCTGTTCGCCTTATAGAAATTGAAAGTCCCCTCGGTATTCCCCCCTGCAAAAGGAGAACAAACATACCAGAACCCCTGGGGGTCATTTCTAATTTCCATAAGACTGCTAATAGGTCATACAACTGCTATAATTCTATAAGACGTGTTAATGGTGCTGTTCTGCATACATTTCAGCCAATGAAGTGTTCAAACCTTTTTTACATGAAAATACAAAAAGCGAAGCCATCTCAGACTGGAAACCTGAGTGTGCATTTGGCATCACTTGTCCCAGACATGAGAGCCTATTTCAGTTGACCATTTCCACACAAATACATGCTCTGATGTTTGGCGTTCAAGCTATGAGCTGGGTTTCCTTGCTTTTATGCTGTTGCCATAAAACATCTGATTTAGCTAGGCCACCACCACACAGCCTTTGGTTTTAGTCCAGGGGAGGGATGATTATAACATATCTAACATCTGTCTGTCTGAAGTTATTTAATCATCTTAATAATAGATCCTGACAGAGCCGAGCAAAAATACCAAGTCCTATTATACAGTCACATTTCTTTCCTAATATATTGTTAAATGAATTCGCTGTACGTGATGTTCTCTGTCTGAACTATTTACACAGCAAATTACAGTTCTGAGGGATCTTGATACCGTGTGTGTGTGTTTGAAAGCAGCCTTTTAAAAAAAAGAGATTCTTTCAACATGTAACTGAAAGATGTTCACCTCTCCTACTTCTGACTTTCAGGTGGAGTCATGTTTTCACATAAATCACATTAAAGATGGAAACAAACTCTTCCTGACAACACCAGACAGTTCGCCTCACTAGGGAAAATTGTTTGTTCCACAATTTTATCTAGTGATGAGGTCACTGGCTCCAGCATTGCTCTTTGTCTTTCGCAAAAAGCTGCTTTATCAAGGATTACGCCCGGAGACGCTCACACAAGCCTGCCTCACAACAGAAACATGTAACAGGAGCTTGGATTGGCCTGAAACATTCATGTTCATTGTTCGCTTTGGAAAGAGAGAACTCTGGGAAAAAAATATATAAATGTGTGTGTATATATATTTCTGTTTTAATTGGCAATGCTGGCTTTCTCTCAACATTTGTTTGAAGGTACACATGGGTTTCAAGCCTATGCTGCCCATGTTGTCACTTTTATTATTACTGTATTGGTAGACAAAGTTTTACTGGACTTACTAGGTGAACGGTAGAGATGAGGACACACTTAACCGATGTAGCTTTTTCCAGGTGCAAATGAAGGTTCTAGAACACATTGACTAAAGAAAATGTCCTCTCTGACAGTGACCCATCACCCCAGCTGAGGGTTGGCCAATATGCATTTCTCAATGGCGCTCCCAAACACGGCCAGGGACACGTTAGTCAACTCAACATTATGAAAGGTATCTTAGACCATTGCATAACCCGGGAGACCGGAAAGTTCTACATTTCATAGAGTTTAAGGAAATAATTTGTTTTTAGGAATTGTCTAAAGAAGCTCAATATTCCAGCGTGACATACATTTGGTGTCTGTTTTCCCTTTGTCTTGCCTGTCGGCTTGGTGGCGTTGCTGTTTCGATTCAGTAATGTGTAAGTTATCTGTTGACATGGGAAGCCTCTTATGGACATTAGATTGCTGCTGAAGAGCTTGAGGGGAGGATGAAATAGTGGCTGAGGATCATCTCAGATTCTCTTTTTACTCGCTCTCAGTCTCTCTCAGCTGCTACCCAAGCCTAGTTCACAGAAAGTAAAACAAAGCTAGATTGTCTCACTGCTACAGAACATCAATGCATTCCTCTCAGCCATTTTCCTGGCCAGGGTGAGATCAGCTGATACCCCAAAACACAAAGAACCAATGAGCAAGAGGTAAATACAGGTCATTGAACTTTTCCCTGGTTTCAGGCCCCAGACAGAGAAAAGGGTGAGGAAAGAGTGGGTGTGTTGAAGGAGAGGGGGAGTCGGTGCGTGGGCGTCAGGGGAAGTTGCGCGGGTGGAAGAGGCTGGGCTGGTGGTGAGCTCTGCTTACAGTGTGTGTGTGTGTGTGTGTGTGGAGGGGGGGGTGCAGGGCCCGGCTTGAAGCGGTTCCACCATGAGCCCTCCAGACGCCCCCCTTTCACCACCCATGAGCTACGGCTAGAAAAATGTTTTCTCTTTTGGCTCTCCTTTGTCGTGTCGATCGAGGTCTTGGCGTGGTCTGGTCACAACCCACAAGGCTTTACAGTCGTTCTTTCTGGTTCACTCTTTCCATCTCCCTTCCTACCTACTTACCTCCTGTTCTTTTCTTATTTTTTCTTTCTTCTTTCCTCCTCTATAATCTGTCTTTCATTCTATTCCTCCTGTCACTCACGGCCTACAAGTTGCTGTTCACCACAGACATGTATGAATCTAGATGAATGGGAATTGAAATGAAAGCAAGTAACCCTGTGCAGGCATGTGGATTCCCGGGCTTGTGGAAAAAGATGTGGTGAGGGGAGCCTTGCCAGGAAGTAGACTTTCCCTGCTTGTAAAAGCAATATATGTTTTTTCGTTTTCAACATACCATTGTGTTTTAATGCTGATTTCAAGTTTTTTTGATTTTGTGTCCTTCATTTCAATCAGTACAGAATACACTGTGCTCAGATAAAATTCCTGAGGTCTGTATGACCTACTATACATTTTAGTATATAGAGCATGTTGCTCGCAAAGACAAGGATCTCACCATATTTAAGCAGATAATGTTTCACCATCACTTTTTTAGGATTCATTCTGGTACATTTTTTTTAATGGTGATGTAATCTAGATGACCCAAACAACTGTTACTCTGTGTGGATTAGTTTAACTGCTACAGTGAATGACAATATTGTAGATGTTAATTAGGCAGTGTAAAGCAAAGGTATTTAAATACTGGTATCTGTTAATGTTCTTCCCATACTGTTCAATCAAAGAATCAGGTTTGTATGTCTACAGACATTGAAAAGCACACCCACATTCTGTTGTTTTCCCTGTTCAATGATGTAAATCTAGTTTTGTAATCTCTCACTTTTTCCCCAAAAAATGAATGGAAGAGGCTATTACATGAATCAGTATGATGAAAATATGTGGAACCAGAGGTACAAACATACTAAGCTGTCAGGGCCCGACTGGGAGCATTTGTCTGTCGTCAGGGTCTCTGAGTTACGCAGTAGTCTGCCCACATGCTGTGGAAGTGTGTGTGTTTGTGTGTGACCGTGTGTGTGTGTGTGTGTGTGTGCGCGCGCTCTGCTTTAAAACATACACAGCTGCACTAATTGGCAACAATCCAATAGTCTGAGCCATCCAATCAGTACTTCTTGGATGACTCCATCGACAGTATTTAAAGCTAGCTGTGATGTGAGCTCACAGCATGCTTTTAACTGGGTTACACGAGTGCTGGCCACGTGAACGGAGCAACCATCAGTGAATGTAGCAGCACACGCACTTCAGGACACTTCCATTCTTACACCGGACTGGCTGACATATTTAAAATGCCTGGCTGTTGTCACTGGTGACTCATTCCTACCACTTACACTTGCATTATCTCCAACCCTCCCCTTCAAGATGAAATCTCTCTATAACTTGCTGAAGGGACGTTCCCCTGATTTGCACTGACTCAGAACCAGACACCAGGGGATTGTGATGCCATTTCAGGACCAGATTTAAAGGGAGGGATGAAAGCAGAAACCATGTGTTTTTCGAGCACACATGAGCATTTGTTTTGTTTGTGTTTTTGCCTCTTTCCCCCCCTACACCTTATGCTGTGTGTAAGTATAGCACAGGTTCTCATCACTGTGGGCGGTGAACTGTTCTTGATACTGCCACGCTATCTCAGAGTTTTCCTATGGTAAATACGAAACTGGTTTACTCAAGTTGAAATATGAAATATGAACTACGCCTTTTGGAGCCGTTTGGTTATTTAAAAGTATTTGAGCTGCATCGTCTTATCGTTCAAATGTTGAGGCAGATCTGAGATACTTTGTTCCACCTGCTGCTCAAGCTGAAAACATTGACTCTGACATGCATCAGGTGTTCCCACTCTCTGGAAGCACATACAGTATCTTTAACCACTCCCATTAATGCTTTGTTTGAATGGCAACACAACACAGCTATAGTGTATTGGCTAAACTGCTTGGCACCTTCATTTGTGGGTTTTTTAATAAACAAAACTGTGGAAATCATATATTCTACATCTTGAAGACAAAGACCCCACCTTTTTTTTATCACAACAATGCTGTAGCATTCGTTTGAATCCGGCCCACTGCTCTTCCAGCAGAGAAGATATCATCAGATGCATTATAATTCTAGGTATCACCAGATGCATTATAATTTTAGGTATCACCAGATACAATTTAATTCTAGGTATTATCAGATGCATTAATTCTAGGTATCATCAGATGCATTTTAATTCTACATCAGATGCATTTTATTTCTAGGTATCACCAGATGCATTTTAATCCTAGATATCATCAGATGCATTTTAATACTAGGTATCATCAGATGCATTTTACTTCTAGTTATCATCAGATGCATTTTAAAACTAGGTATCATCACATGCATTGTAATGCTAGGTATCACCAGATGCATTGTAATTCTAGGTATCATCACATGCATTGTAATGCTAGGTATCACCAGATGCATTGTAATACTAGGTATCATCAGATGCATTTTAATTCTACATCAAATGCATTTTATTTCTAGGTCTCATAAGATGCATTTTAATTCTAGATATCATAAGATGCATTTTAATTATAAATATCATCAGATGAATTTTAATTCTAGGTATCATCACATGCATTGTAATGCTAGGTATCACCAGATGCATTGTAATACTAGGTATCATCAGATGCATTTTAATTCTACATCAAATGCATTTTTTTTCTAGGTCTCATAAGATGCATTTTAATTCTACATATCATCAGATGCATTTTAATTCTAGGTATCATCAGATGCATTAATTCTAGGTATCATCAGATGCATTTTAATTCTACATCAGATGTATTTTATTTCTAGGTATCATCAGATGCATTTTAATTCTAGTTATCATCAGATGCATTTTAATACTAGGTATCATCAGATGCATTGTAATGCTAGGTATCACCAGATGCATTTTAATTCTAAGTATCATCAGATGCATGTTAATAGTAGGTATCATCAGATGCATATTAATTCTATGTATCATCCGATGCATTGTAATACTAGGTATCACCAGATGCATTGAAATGCTAGGTATCATCAGATTAATTGTAATTCTACATCAGATACATTTTATTTATAGGTCTCATAAGATGCATTTTAATTCTAAATATCATCAGATGCATTTTAATTCTAGTTTTCATCAGATGCATTGTAATGCTAGGTATCACCAGATGCATTATACTTCTAGGTATCACCAGATGCATTTTAATTCTAGGTATCATCAGATGCATTTTAATTCTAAATATCATCAGATGCATTTTAATTCTAGTTTTCATCAGATGCATTGTAATGCTAGGTATCACCAGATGCATTATACTTCTAGGTATCACCAGATGCATTTTAATTCTAGGTATCATCAGATGCATTTTAATTCGACATCAGATTCATTTTATTTCTAGGTATCATCAGATGCATTTTAATTCTAGTTATCATCAGATGCATTTTAATACTAGGTATCATCACATGCATTGTAATGCTAGTTATCATCAGATGCATTTTAATACTAGGTATCATCCCATGCATTGTAATGCTAGGTATCACCAGATGCATTGTAATTCTAGGTATCATCAGAGGCATTGTAATACTAGGTATCATCAGATGCATTTTAATTCTAGTTATCATCAGATGCATTTTAATACTAGGTATCATCAGATACATTGTAATGCTAGGTATCATCAGATGCATTTTATTACTAGGTATCATCAGATGCATTGTAATGCTATGTATCAACAGATGCATTGTAATACTAGGTATCACCAGATGCATTTTAATGCTAGGTATCATCAGATGCATTTTAATGCTAGGTATGATTCAATGCATTTTAATGCTAGGTATTATCAGATGCATTGTAATACTAGGTATCATCAGATGCATATTAATGCTAGGTATCATCAGATGCATTTTAATGCTAGGTATCACCAGATGCATTTTAATGCTAGGTATCACCAGATGCATTTTAATACTAGGTATCACCAGATGCATTGTAATGCTAGGTATCATCTGATGCATTTTCATTCTAGTTAATATCAAATCCATTTTAATTCTAGTAATCATCAGATGCATTTTAATACTAGGTATCACCAGATGCATTTTAATGCTAGGTATCACCAGATGCATTTTAATACTAGGTATCACCAGATGCATTGTAATGCTAGGTATCATCTGATGCATTTTCATTTTAGTTAATATCAAATCCATTTTAATTCTAGTAATCATCAGATGCATTTTAATGCTAGGTATCACCAGATGCATTTTAATTCTAAGTATCATCAGATGCATGTTAATAGTAGGTATCATCAGATGAATATTAATTCTATGTATCATCCGATGCATTTTAGTTTTAGGTATGATCAGATGCATTTTATGCATTTTAATACTATGTACCATCAGTAAATGCCCCCCAAAAAACACTTGATTCCAAAATGAAGACTGGTCTGCATGGCCAGTTCTATTTTCATGTAATCTAACAAATATAGACAGCACCTGGAACTGACACTCCGACTACATGAAAATAGAGCCGGCCAGACATACAATACAAGTAGCAGAAATGAGAATGCAGAAAATAACCTCATGCTGTGGAGTTTACTTAAGTATCTTTTATGTCATTGAGTGGTCTGGTTTCTACTGGTCCTGGGCTCTCTTAAGGTCAACAGCCATATTAATGTTTGCCAATACCAGGATATTCTGGCCAGAATCCTGATTCCCTCTGCCAGGAGTTTGTATTGTGTATGTAATGTGGATCTTACTGCAAGTCATTGATCTAAAGCACACATCGATATCCACAAAGAAATGGTTAATTTACCAATATGTCAACATTTTTCAGTGCAGATGTCATTCAGTGGACATGTGTCCCATTGAAGAACTGTAGTTCACACTTTACATTTACATTTGAGTCATTATGCAGAATGCAGATGCTCTCATCTAGAGTGACCTAGCGCAGAGACTGGAATAAACAGCAGTTAATCTGGGGTAATAAACTGAATTAATGTACTAGCCAAAATATAAACATTAGTTAGTTAACTGTCTCACTTTGCAGAACAAATGAAGCAACAGTCAAACTGTACAGGAAACGGACAACTTTTACTTTCTTTTTTCTTTCTTCTTTCTTTCTTTCTTTCTTTCTTGTTTTGTGGTTCAGCCCAGTTTATCTTAATTCGAACTTTGTGTATTTTGGTTTCTACCCAGAAAACCCTTTCCAGGTAATTGCTGAGGTTCCATTTCCGGCTTTGCGTTTTAATCAGCTGAGCTACGGTGGAGCTAGAATGCTTGTTCAAAAGGTCTAGACACAGACACATTGAGAAGTTTCTACTGGCTTATTTCAGTGCAGATCATGTGCTATTATTACTGCTATTGACCGCAGAAACAAGGTCCACAGAAAATGAAATTAAGGTGTTAATGTAAGGTTATTGCAAATTTGTGTCAAATGTTGTTGTCTTTTTGTCAGCAGAGCTGTAAAATTAACATGAACAATTTGATTTAACTAGTGCAGGCCATTCACAATTTTTAGGAAGCAGTTTCTCAATGCCATTTAATTTGAGGAAATAGATACTGGACAAGTACCACAAGGGGAGTAAAAAACAGTGAATGGCGGACGGATATGAAACAACAAGAATGAAGAGCATATCAGCTGGTTACACACTGTCTGAGTGTGTGTACGAGAGTGACAAAAGTTTTATACTTAATAAACTTCCCACTTCAGACATCTCTGTCAGAGAAATACATTCTTACCATCTATTTAACTGCCAAGGTATGTTCACACATACAAAAAAAACAACACGCTCTGGGTGCGTGGAATGAAATTACATTTTTCATCTTCTACAATACACAAAGACATAACTGAAAGAAGGTAGTGCAGGGAGATCATGAGCACTACATTCCAGATTTAGACTAAGCGATTTACTATATAGATGAGGCTGTGCATTTACCCTTACCCTAACTCTAAGAATACCGGTTGTGGTGAATCTTACATTCTCAGAACTGGGGTGAGGTTTTCGAGAGAATTGGGGAGATTGACATTTGTGAAGATTAAAGGGAAATCAAAAGCAAATGGTGATGACATGCTTGCCGAGTGACGCCAATTCTAAAAAGTAAAGAAAGGCACATGAACATTTGGGGTGAACACGTTACACCCTTATTCCGAAATTGATTAAATTCATTATTTCTCTCAATATTCTACAAACACTACCACATAATGACAATGTGAAAGAAGTGTGTTTGAAATCTTAGCAAAATTTAAAAAAGAAAGAAGCACATGTACATAAGTATTCACGACTTCTGCTCAATACTTTGTTGAAGCACCTTTGGCAGCAACTACGGTACTTTTTGAGTATGATGCTACAAGCTTGGCACACCTATTTTTGGGCAGTTTCTCCCATTCTTCATTGCAGGACCTCAAGCTCCATTAGGTTTGATGGGGAGCATCAGTGCACAGCCATTTTCAGATCTCTCCAGAGATGTTCAGTCGGGTTCAAGCTGGGCTCTGGCTGGGCCACTCAAGGACATTCACAGAGTTGTTATCCTGCTGGATGATGAAACTTCGCTCCAGTCTGAGGTCCAGAGCACTCTGGAGCAGGTTTTCAGCAAGGGTGTCTCTATACATTGCTGCATTCATCTTTCCCTAAATCCTGACTAGTCTCCCAGTTCCTGCTGCTAAAAAACATGCTTACAGCATGATGCTGCCAAAATTGCATGAAATATGTTCTGAGGGAACTATTTAGCAAAACCAAAATATGTGGAATATGAACATATGTGAGGGTCAATTCCGTTTGTATGGAACTAAATTTAACAACCGAATAATGTTAAATATGAACATTTGAAGATCACCACGTAGCATGTAAGTTGCGTAGGTTTTGCTAGGGCGGGGGTTGGGGATGGTGGACGGATGTACAGGTCCTTCTCAAGAAATTAGCATATTGTGATAAAGTTCATTATTTTCCATAATGTAATGATAAAAATTTAACTTTCATATATTTTAGATTCATTGCACACCAACTGAAATATTTCAGGTCATTTATTGTTTTAATACTGATGATTTCGGCATACAGCTCATGAAAACCCAAAACTGATTGCCTCCATGCCACGCCACAACGAAGCAGTCATTTCTGCAAAAGGATTCCCGACCAAGTATTGAGTGCATTACTGAACATACTTATTTGAAGGTTGACTTTTTCTTGTTTTTTTTTGTATTACAAACACTTCTTTTATTGGTCAGATGAAATATGCTAATTCTTTGAGATAGGAATTTTGGGTTTTCATGAGCTGTATGCCAAAATCATCAGTATTAAAACAACAAATGACCTGAAATATTTCAGTTGGTGTGCAATTCATCTAAAATATATGAAAGTTTAATTTTTATCATTACATTATGGAAAATAATTAACTTTATCACAATATGCTAATTTCTTGAGAAGGACCTGTATATATTTGTGACTTTCATGCCAGTGTTTGTGAGTTCAAATCCAGACAGACACTGTGTGTGTTCTGTTCTCCATTGCAGCGTGATGCAGACAGGCAATTGTCAGTTTTTTTGTAATGTTAACCATAACCTTAATCTTAACCTTAACCTCAGTATTGTTATGCCTAACCCTAACCGTTAGTAACGTCATGCCTAAACTTAAACGTTATTAACCTCATTCCTAATCTTAACCGTGAATGTTGCAATATTATCTAGAATGCTATGGAATGTATGGAATGTTTAGAATGTTCTCGCATGAATCTGCGAAACGAAACGTGCAGGTGCAATTTCATAGAAGGATGAATATAGCCTAATAGCAAAACATGTATCTGAAATGTAAAAACACCCTAAATATGTTGGCATATAACATAATTCATGTTTTCAAAATGGTTTCCTGAGAATGTAATTTGGGAGAACTTCTGAGATGTACGGTTACATGTTTACATTATTCCACTACACTACCAGGATGGAGCTTGAATTTTACTAATAGAAAGCAGTTCATTCAAGCACTAAAGGAGACTAGCAATTATTAAGATTATTAGACAATTATTGGCCACAGACAATAGACCTGTATGCAAAATAAATTTAGGACAATCAGGGATGTGCAGTGAAGTCAGTGGCTGGGTAGGCAGGATTTTCAAAAAGACATATTTGCACACAAATGAATGGTTACTTATTAGCTAATTCTCAATAGCCTATATACACTCACCTAAAGGATTATTAGGAACACCAGTTCAATTTCTTCTTAATGCAATGATCTACTAAACCAATCACATGGCAGTTGCTTCAATGCATTTACGGGTGTGCTCCTGTTAAAGACAATCTCCTGAACTCCAAACTGAATTGCAGAATGGGAAAGAAACATGATTTAAGGAATTTTGAGTGTGGCATAATTGTTGGTGCCAGACGGGCCGGTCTGAGAATTTCACAATATGCTCAGTTACTTAGATTTTCATGCACAACCATTTCTAGGGATTACAAAAAATGGTGTGAAAAGGGAAAAACATCCAGTATGCGGCAGTCCTGTGGGCGAAAATGCCTTGTTGATGCTAGAGGTCAGAGGAGAATGGGCAGACTGCTTCAAGCTGATAGAAGAGCAACTTTGAAATAACCACTTGTTACAACCGTGGTATGCGGCAAAGCATTTGCGAAGCCACAACACGCACAACCTTGAGGCGGATGGGCTACAACAGCAGAAGACCCCACCGGGTACCACTCATCTTCACTAAAAATAGGAAAAAGAGGCTACAATTTGCAAGAGCACACCATAATTGGACAGTTGAAGACTGGAAAAATGTTGATTTTGTTGCTTCTCTCCCCATCCTCCTCCCTATTCTGGGGGTCAAAATGCATTTGCGTCCTCTACCCATGAGGTTTTCAACTGTTCCATATCTTTTACATTTTTTAATAATTGCCTTGACAGTGCTCGGTGGTATGTTCAATAGTTCGTGAATCTTTTTGTAGCCATTACCAAATTTATGAAGGGCTAAGACCATCTGTCTCTTTTGAAGTGACAGTTCTGTTGTTTTCTTCATGGTGTTAAATGAGGAAGAGATATTGCATGTGTGTCACCTCATGTTTATACCATAGTGGAACAGGAAGTGATGTAATGGCTCAATATATGACCTTATGACTTAGATGTTAAGTTAAATGTGGAATTTAATCCCTGGTTTAATTTTGGTAGATGTTGTTTACAATAATTTTTAAGTGTGCCATTGATTGTGAAACCTTGACCTGAAAGACATTGATTTTCTATTTAATCAATAAATGGGTTTGGATATATATATCTCGGGTTGAGAGGCACTTGTTATTTTATGGTTACTTAAACCATGACTAGCCATATTGCTTAGTATTGTTATATAGATTATAATAGAATTGTAGGGTTACTTTGTGAAAGAATATTTGCTTTTCACACAAATAATTGTTATTTCACAAAGTTGTATGAAGCGCATTCATCTGCACAGAGCCACCTTATGCTTTACCACCCACGCTAGCACAACCCTGCTCTCCCTGAGGTCTTGTCCACACGTACATGGGTATTTTTGTAAACAGAGTTATTCTTCCTTCATTTAAAAAAAATATCGTCCACACAAGCATGGTTAAAAAAAATCTGTGTCCACATGAAAATGCAAAAACGCCTAATCATGTGCTGTCAAGATTATGCCAAACCTACAGGTGACGATATATATAACCCTAACCCTAAAGCCATGTTGGCCAATCAGAAGCCTAAACTAGGGTTATTACCTGTTCCAGTAGGTCTCGTCTAAAACAGGCGAGGTTTGTGTTGTGGGAAAGGGGGTAGGCTTAGACCTGGAAGTTGAAGCAGCCCTGGGTGGATTCGGATGCTAACTGGCTACCACCTTACGTTAGAATTCCATTCATTTTAGGGGTCACTTTGAAAGCGAATAAATTTACATCCGAAGCATTTAAAGACTCTAATTGTCCATTGTTTATTTCTAAAGAAACAGAACAATATATACAAAGCTCCATTACCTCGTATCTCATGTTATGGCCCCATAGCCGTTTTTGGGAAAATATGCTATCTAATGTGGATTCCGTCCTGGTCGTGGAACAACGGATCAGCTCTTTACTCTCGCAAGGATCCTGGAGGGGGCCTGGGAGTATGCCCATCCTGTCTACATGTGTTTTGTGGATTTGGAGAAGGCGTATGACCGGGTCCCCCGGGAGATACTGTGGGAGGTGCTGCGGGAGTATGGGGTGAGGGGGTCCCTTCTTAGGGCC
>JACXGM010027711.1:0-14373 GCA_016801145.1 Umbra pygmaea | reverse complement strand
CATTTAGAGAAGTCAACTCAAAATTATGTGTTCACTCAATTTATTATTCACAGTTTAGCCAACTTATAAGCAAACTTACAAAAGTTTGTTAAATTAACTGAGTATTGCATGTAAACGTCATGTTTCCTAGAAAATGTGTTCACTCAACTTAAAAAATATAGTACACTCAATGTTTGCAAGTTGGCTTTTTTACAGTGTACTTGTGATTGGTATTTACTGTAACTATCTGACCTTCAGTAAACTTGATCTAGCAAATCTTTACTAAATATTGATCTAGCATTCAAAATAAAATCGTACAGTATATGACGAAATAATTTAATTAAGTTAATTTGTCTCTATTTAAGTCTCTATAACCACTTGTACTTAAAATGTTGACTAGGAGGGGGGTGACATCTTCAATAAATAAAATGTATTTCATGAAGCTCTTTTTACAACAGCAGTTGTCACAGTGCTTTGACAGATACCCGGCCTAAAACCCCAAATAGCAAGCAGCAACAAGTGATGCACAATAGCTAGGAAAAACTCCCTAGTAGGGGGAACCTAGGAAGAAACCCAAAGAGGTGCCAGACTCAAGGTGGTGACCAGTCCTCTTCTTGCTGTACCAGTTGGGTTTGGAAACAATCTCACGTGACCCCAAAACCAAACCCAGGTCCCTCATAAAGGAAAGGGCCCCCTATGCCTTGTCCCCTTCTCTCAGTCCTCCGAAAGGAGCTGTTCAAAGTTCCTGATTGAACAGACACAGACACACACAATGTTCAAAAAGTCCTATCCATATTCTAATCAATCCTTTTTTTTCCTTATTGGAGGGATCGGCTTTGCTGGTATGGGTTGGTTAGAGACCAAGCATGTCGGAGGAGTGGAGATATCTAACTGTGTCACAGTACATTAGGGTCTAAGCCGTAGCTGTTGACAGATGTAAATTATGTGACAGCTGTGATAACAGTCAGATCATATTTATAGCAATTAGGGCTTTGAATTTGGAATATTATATACGGTTGCAATTATATCAATTATATTGTATGGAAACAAAGAAATTATCGCAATAGATGTGCCTTATGAGGAACTTCTAACTTCTAACCTTGCAGTGAATGTCTGCAGTTCCTGCTTTAACAAACAAACGGCTGCATTCCTCACTGACGTCTAACTGTGATAAGATCTGTCCGGGATTAAAACTCAAAACAGCCATTTAAGGACTCTAATGGGCCAAGAGCTGCAAACTCTGCTGTGTGTCAAAGGTCTAGACCACAGAGATGTCTGGTTACAAGGTTACAGGACTGAACAGGACTGATCATTTAAAATTGGGTTTGTAGTCAATTACCACCACTACATTAGTCAGTCTCCTTAGTGTTTTTTTTTCTGAGGTACAGTTCTGACTGTTTGGTACTGTACAGCCTCTGAATTTAATACTCTTTAAGTGTTTTCTATTAATTAGAGATTGATAGGTTACTAGGTTCGTAATGTATAGAATTGTTTTAAGATGTCCACAAACCCAGTTTGATTATGAGGTGTTAGACCTACAGTAATTTGAAATAAATGTTGGAAGTATACCAAAACAGAGATTTAGAAGGTTATATAGGTCCAGTGGACCTATATACACACTGAAGAGTGTTCATTTACCACTTAGGGTGTTGTGTTAACACCAACGTTTTTTACTGTGTATTGGCTTTTTTATTTTATTTGCCGTTATAGGTACGTCAGATCTTCACAAACCCAGTTGTGAACTTTCAAGCAAACTATAAACTGAGCAATACTACTGCAGTAAAACTGAGGTATGGCCTCATCGAGCAGCACACATGGTCATTTCCCTAGATAAGATGGCCAAGAACCTTACCTTTAAATTTAAAGTGAAGTGTCCTTGCCTTTTTTACCTCCAAGCTGCACACTTGTGCAGAAGAATAATTATTGCAGAAGATATGTAGCCCACACAAATCCACAAAAATCCAGTGAATTTGTCCAATTAGTTTGTAAAATATATAATAGATCAAAATTTCTATGGTTGCTCTCATGCATATATTTTAAGTAGAATTATTTCAACTCTAAGGGTATTGCATACAATAAATGTACCTTTTTAGTAACATGTGTCAGGTTAGATAATCTAGAGATAAACAGTTATGGTGAAACAAGCATACATTTCATACCAAGGAATGCAAACACGATTAAAAGTTATGATTGTAATAAATGCAACCTACAACTTTACTCGTTGCTCTTCCAGCCAACATTACACTTATGTTTGAGCTTGGCTGGATGTGTGACTTCAAGTCAAGAAAACCTAACAGATGTGAGGTGATGTCACCACCTATCCCTTTGAACCAGGGGCTTGTTTTAAAAAATGAAACAAATTTCTAACTACTATTTTTTGTTCTTGTTTTGCTCATTTCTCTCTTCCCCCCTGGATTTTTTTATGAGGTCCATGGTGTTAAACAGAAACCACTGAATTATGTTTTTTTAAATAGCAGGCACTTTGTCAATCTGTTCAATTATGGGTTGTGAACATTCTAATGGGGCACAATAAATTCTTAAATTCTTACTTGATTTTTTATTTCCTATAACACTGTAAAAAAGGATCTGATGAATAAGAGTTAGAGTAACTGTTTTCTATAATTTACCTCCACTTAACATAATGAGTTATGAAATTTTGACTTAGTTTCATGAGTTATTACTATTCCAACTCAAGTTTGTAAGCCAGTTCAGTGAAATGTATATTTCAATGTATCAACTCAACTTAACAGTATGTGTTGTGTTTACTCACATTTTTAAGGCAGCAATTGAACTTAACTTTTTAAGTGATCATTTTTACAGTATATTTTTCCCCCTATAAATACTAATATTAAAAGAGAAAAATGTTACTCCATTTCAATAATTAAACAACATTAAATTAATAAGTAAGGCTGGTAAAATATTAAGTTTCTGAGTGTAATTTACTCTTAATCATATTCACAGGAGACAGATGTTATTACATTGTAGAGTGGAAATATTCTGCCACGGCTCCAGCAATGCAGTAATAATAAAATGGTTAAAAGAAGTAACGTAAAGTCTATTTGTTGTCACGTCTGCTCCAGCGCCCTCTCTCTGCCGACGCTCCAACTCCCCTGAGTTCTATAAAGCTTTTCTCCCCGTTACCCAGTCCCTGCTGGCACATAATTACATGCACCTGTCATCAGTAATCAACTACTCTACTTAATCCTCTGTTAGTTTGCATTGCTTTGTTGGTTATTGTCTCATGCATATCTCTGTTCCATTTGCCGTAAGTCTGTGTTGGATTACTATTTGTGGTACACTCCAATTGAAGTATCGAGTAAGATTTATTCTGTTGTTGAACACATACTATTTCAAGTGGTTTACATGCTTCCAGTGTAAGAGCATAATTTGTTGGTGACACTAAGTCTGGGAGCTTTCTCTACGAGTGTTCTACATTAAAGAAAGAATCCATTGAAATCTGCATTGTCTCCTCATCATTGTTGGAACGTGACATTTGTAAACAATAAAGGCATAAAAAGTATACAAAATTAGGTATAAAAGGCGACGAGAGCGACACATTATAAACAATCTCTGCATGTAAACAGTACCCATTGAATGATAAACCGGGCAGATAAAGTGCAATTGTGTTATCAACACATGAACAGTTACGAAATTGGAGCGTAATGAGATGTACGAGGAACAGTGGGAAGGCCATGGGATTGTCCATAATGACTAGAACTCCAGTCCATATTGACAACAGGAAGCTGACCCCTCGTGGATAAATTCACAGCACTGAATAGAACAGTCCATAGTGTCTATAGAAACAAAAGCAGAAGAGTTACAGTATACTGTATCATGATGCTGAGTGATGGTCAAGGTGCTAGTGAATGATCTATAGTGACCTGAACAAACTAAACGATGATGGTCTGCTGAAAGAAGCCGTTTCTGGCTGTTTTGGACAAAATGTTGCTGTACTGGAGGCTTTTGGATGACTGAAGTGTCTGTAAGAGGATGACTTAAATGGCTGATATTCTTTGCCTTCTTTAGCACCTGGTGTTGTAGGTGACATCCAGTGGAGGTAGTGTAGGCCAGATGACACATTCACCTTACAGAGCCATGTGGTCCGACATCTTTGAGTTACAGAACCATGCAGTGATGCATCCTGTCAGTCTGCTCTTGATTGGTGACCTTCACCGATGTGGATCTACGCAGTGGCCAATCCAGCATCTGAGAGGGAGGAAATTGAAGTCTCTGACCTTTATAGGCCTTTAAATGTGCTTCTACTATTAAACAATTACAAACACACTACAGGAATGTCATCTGTAAATATGACACATATAAAAAAATTAATCCAAATGTTGTACATAAAGAAGATTTACTTATGGCAGGTAAATGGCACAGTTTTAAGGAAGAGGAAATGACCATACTAAACAATGCATTGGTAGCTGCTACATTAAAAACTATTTTTTAGTCTATTATTCTTGGGTGCATGCCTGTAAACACCATAAAATGTGCCTGGAATAATATGTATATGTACATTGGATGCCTAAGACATTCACTCAGCTTCTTACCAGCAAAGACAAAGGGACACTATGCTTCATACTCAAAAATAATTAAAAACATAAGATTTTGAACTTTGGAAGTAGGAGAAGTGGCATTAGGTAACCTCGTCAATTTTTCTAGCCATCTAAGTACAGCTAGACAGCTGAATTATGAAAGTACATTCACTTGCCCATTTTGGACTTTGCTGTCACAACCAAAGCAGATGTGGAGATCATCAACATGCTTAGCCACAGGCAAAACCGTGAGCATCGCCAAGGCCCATCTGGGTGTGCATGGTTTAGAAAACGGGATGTGGCCTTCAGAAAAACTCACTGCCAGCAGATGTGTGTGGGGATGTCATTATATCCCACATGACAAACTGAAGTTGTAGCCAAATATTCTTTATAAGGTGACTGCTCAAACAAACATCTGTATCATCTGAACATTAGAATGTCAACACTTAAGCTCTAAAAGACCACAACTGATACGTAAATAGCCCTCTCAGAAGCAACAAACTCAAACAAATAGTAGCAATGACATTTCGGTGCGAGCCCTTCACCAACGGTGTGGACCTCTGGAGGGCCATGCTCAATGTCCACACCATAAAAAGCAACTGAAACCAATAGCAGGTGAATGAAATTCCCAAACCAGGGTTACTTGGGCCCTACACAACATTCTTTATTTAAATTGCAGAAACTATAAAGGCCAACATGGTACATGGTCCCTGGGGTTTCCCAACCATTCGTCAACTAGTGGCTTGGTTTGGTTGTACATTATGCTTGAATAGTCACAATTACCTATTATCAATGGTGTCGACTTTAGGGTTTCTACTTCGGTTCAGTGCCAAAAGAATTAGAGGAAACATTGAGCTTCACATTTTTTACTGATCCGCAATAATCTTTCAAAGACAGTTGACTGACGATGCCAATGCAAAGATAATACCATAGCATCACTGTCATTCCTTCATCTCTACTAAAGAACCAAAAAGTCCATTGTCAATGTCCCCCATCATTATTGGTGTCCTCCAGGCCAGACACATCCTGACTTAGAGGATCCAATCCCGGTCTCACTTCTGGAATGGAAACACATTGAAACTGATCTTTTCTTTTTAATGGATGTGAAATGATCACTGTGTGCTTTAGATTCTGCCAGCCAAACAAGTTATGGGAAATAGGGCAGATGCTTCTAGAACAGATCCCGATCCAATGGCTGCCTTACCGTCCTGCGGTCAAACACTTGTAGCTGAAATCCCTTACTGTTGTTCCAGCAGAGATTAGAGATCTCTGGGGATGTAGCACAAGGCTTGGCTCCATCATTAGTTTCCATTATCCTTGAAAATGCACATTCAGCCTATCTATGATGTGGACCTAACCACATGAAAGTATGTTATTGATTTTAGGCATTGCACAATTTCAATGATAAAGGGTTACTGGACATTTTATTTTGAGATACTATGAAATGCTTTCAAACCTCAAGCTCAAAATTTGTCCCATCCATGTTTTACACGGAAAGAAATGAATTGTGAATTCAACATTGTGATTGGAGTCTGACAATCTTACTCTTAACATAAAAAACGTCTGTTCATGAATAACAGCGTGCGTAATGGAGCATGATTGTCTTATATTTCTCATCATTTTGTTTATTTGTGAATTTCAGATAAAGACTTTTGTAAAGACCATTGTACAGTGTATTACTTTTTATTATATGTTGAGCACAGGAGATTCTCTCACAAAGTTTGAAAATCCCTTTAATCACTTAAACAAAACATAGCCCACTGTTGTAGAAATAAACATGTTTCTCTCAGGGTAGAACACATTACATTAGGCTTAAGCTTCCTAACTCAGTCTGCTTTGGAGACCGGGCTTGATGTAATGCATGTGTCAACATAGATGGTAGTGTCAGGAAGCATTAACAAATTAATGATGTATCTAATGAGCAGTGAATCAACACTTAGATCTTCAACCAGAGGTTAATGTCTGCCTTGCTCCGAGCTGCTCCCTGCTAGCCATTATTCAGAAGTAATACAATGTAAATATTTAATAAAAATATTCTGGTAATTTGGGGGTTGAACTTGTAATTGTGCTGTAGATGATGGTGGCTTCTCCTTGTGGAAACCAGTTAATGAGGTTGATACTTTAATCATGGATTTGTTTCACCACGTTTCTGATGAATGTTGCCTGTGTGGTTCTGGCCCTTCCTGCTACTAGTAAAGAAAGCGAAGCGGTGGGAGTAGAACCTAGCTATCAACGATGACATAACAGTTCTCATCACAGTAGAGTTTATTTTGACTGGTGATTCTGACATGTATTGGCGCCATAGGAGCAGACAGACGATGGCTTGTTTGTCAACACAGATTGCGGAGACACGCGTAATGCTCAGAACTATATACACGCTAAAGAGATGTTTCGTTTGTGTACAGAATGAAGAATTACGTTTGCAGAGATTAGACCTCCACGCTACAAAGAGTCACTTTTTACAAGGTAATGCAGCTTTAAAAGGGGTAATCCACCCAAAACCAAACACTCCGCTTGTTATTAAACTAGGATTCGATCTGGTCGCTGAGATGGCCATATGGTTTACATTGTTTCCATGCCTTTAAAACCATTTAGAGATCAATTGTATCCTTTGGATTGAGCTTTGTCATGGTGTCCCATCATAACAGAAATACTTCAACATGGACTGAAGGCAATCAATCAGAATGGCACTGTATTTATTGGCATGTGCCTTGCCCTCTTAGAGTTCGAGGGGACCTAGCCAGAAAAAATGCACCACGCCATAACAACTACTCCATCGTTACTCAAATGTTTCTTTTTTTGTCTGTTACCTGTAGATATGTAGAGATGTAGCTAGATACATTACAAAGAAATGTAGCAGACAAACTATGTGACACATGGAAAAATAATTGCCCCTGGCAGCAAACCATGGAGTCAGTATGTTTTGGTAGGTGGAAATCTTTGATGAGGAACTATGTTCTTTCCGTCTTCGCCCAATGGGGTATTTAAGTCTCATGCAACATGACTCACTGTATTTATTTAGGATCAAATGGTTGGAGGTGTGGAGCTACCGTAAGTACTCTCACTTGTGTAAATCAGTTGATGAGCACAGTGAACTTGCCAGTACTGAACATTCCCTGGATATTCTCTATGAATTGATGGTGATTTGCTAAAGCATATACTGCTTATGGCATCACCTGAAAACACAGAAAACAATGGTTCCTTGAGGATGTGTTTATATTGGAAAAATAACTATTGTATTTAAAAGACACATTTGTGTGCTCGCTGGTTAAAAGCCATACTGCGAATTCACTTTATTCAAACAGTTATGGTTTAACAAACACCAAATGTTCGCAAACTTTTTCAAAGCATATGTTATACATTTTCTGAACTTTTATTGTGCAATAGGGTTGGCAAGTCGGAACGGATTGCAGGAGGGTCATTTGAAAGTGCAGTATTGTACCTCCTGAAATGGGAATAGAATGCAATGTTTATTGTCAGATTGAATACCTCTGGCAACATAATGTTCTGTAATTAAACTGTAGATTCATCCATGCTTACTCTCTCTTTTCCTACCGAGAAATGAAGACATGAGCAAAGCAGTGCCGGTTCAAATGGTCAGGCCATGATTGACATGGTTAAAACAATTTAGCGTGTAACATTGAGGAATTTAGCAATGCATTAACGAATGCAATTAATGTAAAATACTTGATGGCACATTTTTTGTTGTTGTTGTTGTTGTCGTCATTAATACATTATTGTCTTTTAGCTAGAACTATCCACAGGGATTGCTTGATCTGACCCAATTGCTGTACCAGCATTTTCCATTAACTTTTCGGTAACTTTTTGAGTGTGTGATTTGTGTGGGAGATGTAGAGTGCTTCATTGGTATTTCTTATATAAAGCAATACAAAACTGCTCAACAAAGTTAATGGAATATGCAAAAATCACAGTATAACACCAATTCAATTAAACTTCAGGGACATCAACCTGTCCAGCAAGGAAACAAGCGATTGTGAATCAATGTCACCGATTGCAAATTAAAGGTGCAACAAGTGCACCGGAGACAACAGCAAGACAACCCTTAAAATGGGAATAGTTTAGCAGGTGGTGGCCACAGAAAGTACTCTTTCCTTATCCTTCCTTACTGATTCTTCTTCAGTTTAGCATTTTGCTAATGTCCTTGTCACTACTGGTAGCAAGAGGCGGTACCTGCAGCCCATTCAGGTTCAGTTCCTCCAGAATGACACATCCATAAATGCTGTTGCAGAAAGTTTGCTGTGTCTGCCAGTACAGTCTCAACAGCATGGAGGAGATACAAGGAGACAGGCCATTACACGAGGAGACATGGACAGGGCCTGAAGAAGGGCATCAACCCAGCAGCAGGACCGGTAGCTTCTCCTTTGTGTGAGGAGGAACCAGATGAGCACTGACAGAGCACTACAAATTGACCTCCAGTGGGCTACTGGTGTGCATGTTTCTGACCAAACTGTCAGAAACAGGCTCCATGAGGGCAGCATGAAGGCCCATGAAGGATTGGCAATCGCCAGAGAACACCCAAATTGGCAGGTCCGTCATTGGCACCCATGTTCTCTTCATAGATGAAAGCAGGTTCACACTGAGCACATGTGACAGGTACAGTAGTGAAAAAAAGAGTATAGCTCCTACTGTCAAGACGTGTCTGTGTTGTCACTAATAAGAAGGTTATCTGAAGTGAACCCACAACATAACACCACTATTATGCAGCGGAGTTTCGGGCGCATTCAAGTATTATAAATGTAATTAATTTTTGCAACTGAAAAAATAAACATGAGTTTCTTATAATATTTATCATTATCAAGTTAATAAAATACTACAGATATCTGCAATATAATTATGAAGAACTCCAATTTCAGATATCTACAACACAAAAGTTC
This sequence comes from Umbra pygmaea, assembly GCA_016801145.1. Classification (NCBI taxonomy): domain Eukaryota; kingdom Metazoa; phylum Chordata; class Actinopteri; order Esociformes; family Umbridae; genus Umbra; species Umbra pygmaea. The sequence continues at coordinate 4,964 of JACXGM010027711.1, read as the reverse complement.
AATTTATGTTACAATTGTATTGTAGATATCTGAAATGGGTGTTCTTCCTAGTAAGAATTGTATTGCAGATATCTGTAATGGGTGTTCTTTCTAGTAATAATTGTATTGTAGATATTTGTAATGGGTGTTCTTCCTAGTAATAATTGTATTGTAGATATTTGTAATGGGTGTTCTTCCTAGTAATAATTGTATAGCAGATATCTGTATAGGTGTTCTTCTAAGTAATAATTGTATTGCAGATATCTGTAATGTTTATTCTGGATAGGATTAATGATGTTGTGGACATATGAATTTGAAAGACTCATACACACAAATGGGAAACTTGAGGTCATTTGTCCTAGTAAGAATGACATTTTGGATATCTGAAATGACAGTTGTAGATATGAAGAATGTCATTTCAGATATCTGAATGATTCTTTTTGACTGGGAAGTGTTAAAATAATACATATCCAATCTAACTATTAAATGTTAAAATGGCCACTTAATTTTTAAGAATTTAGTTCTGCCCAGTACAATTTCAATCTTGAAATACAATTTTTACTAGTAAAAATGTTCTTGTGGATATCTTTAAATACAATTGTAACTAGTGGGAATACAATTTTAACCAGTAGAAATGTTATTGTGGATTTCTAAAATGTAATTACAAATGGGAATGTGGTTTGATTAAAAGTTAAAACGGCTTGCCATAGAAGGGAGATTTTGAGAATTTTAGGGGTTATATCTCTCCTTGCATCCACCATCTCAGTCTCCCAACAGAAAAAACTGCTAATGAGACTGCCAGTGGTGCTGTAACAAAGCTGTGCTGGTGCAGGGAAGAACGGAGCCAGATGCGAAGGTGATGAAGGGAAAATAAACTGTGTTTAATGATGAAAAAACACTTGTAAAATAAAAGGACTTCAAGGAGTCAAAATGGAATACTAACAAACGGCACTACATCTAATGAACAACTCGACCAAACACACATAGGGACTAAATACAGTGCTAATTAGACTAACTGTAACCAGCCGTGGGTGATTGATGGTGTGAAAAGGTGATCTGTTGGTTAATGGATGTCATGAGATGTCCAGGTAAACAACACACAAAATGGAGTCTGCATCACTGACACAATCCAGCCAAGAGAGGGAGAACGTAACAGGTGCATTGTGTGTGTAACTTTGTTCTTTGGCTGGGTACTGCCCACCTTGGGACTTTGATCTGGTCCGCATGGATTTTTTAAAGTCGATTAATGCTTCAATTAGATTGACACTCAAGACATACCTCCGTACATGCTAGAAACTAATGGATGGTACTGTACCATTGGAAAGAGAGAGTTTGGCTGCAAAGAATGAGGGGTGGTTCGTCCTTGTCAGAATTTGTGGGGTTTTGTGAGGATTGACCACAAGTTCTCAATGGGATTAAGGTCAGGGGAGTTTCCTGGCTTTACATGAGAAGGAAAATAAGAATATAAAACAGTTAAAAATGATATTAAAACAATATTAAAATAATAAAGTTAAAATGAACTAATTAAAAAAATAAATGTAAAATGTAGTGCAATCATTTCGGTGCTCATACATTTAAACGTGTAGCTAAACAGATGTGTTTTGAAATGTGACTACTGTTGAAGGACGTCTTATCTCTTCTGAAAGCTGCGACTGGCATGATAGCTAAAAGCAGATTCTCAGTGGTTTGAGTGAACCCTTGGTACTTCTAGCTAATGTGATCCTAATGATCTGAGTGATTTGTTGGGTTTGTATTCAATGAGCATATCTACAATGTATTGAGATCCTTGAGTTCCTTGAATAAATCATTGAGTGATTTATATACCAGTAATAGTACTTTAAAGTCTATCCTAAATGGGACTGGGAGCCAGTGTAGAGACTTGAGGACTGGTGTGATTTGCTCATATTTCCTGGTTCTGCTCCGAATCCTGGCCGCAGCATTCTGTATGAGCTGTAGCTGTCTTATGTTTTTTTTGGGAAGACCAGTGAGGAGGCCATTACAATAATCCACCCTGCTGATGATGAAAGCATGAACAAGTTTCTCTAACTCTTGTCTGGAAACAAAGCATCTAATTCTTGCGAAGATTTTGAGATTATAATTTGCTGATTTAGTTATTGCTTTAACATGACTACTGAAACCTTGTTCCGACACTATAATCACGCCATGATTCCTGACTGGATTTTTTGTTGTTTGACCCTAGCGTCAAGATGTGCGTTCACCTTTAATGTGTGGGTCCATGTACATGTTGAGTCAGATCAAAATGATTTAAAACAGCTATGATATCCTTTGCCATATTGCTTTCTACATTATCTACGTTAATGTTAAAATCCCCAGCAATAGCAAAACAGTCAAACTCAGAGGAATTTATTAATAACAGTTCGGTAAAATCCTCAACGGCTGGAGAGTATTTCAGAGGCCTGTAAATAATGATATGTAGAATGCGTGAAGCAACTTTTGACACAGTACCCAAATATTCGAAAGATAGGTAATTCCCAAATGACACTTGCTTACATTGATAGCCATTTTTCAAAAGAGCAGCTACACCTACTCCTCTCCTAACCGCTCTGCAGACATTCATAAAAGTAAAGTTAGGAGGGGCTGTTTCATTGAGGATTGTTGCACTGCAGCTTTCTGCTAGTCACGTTTCATTTAGAAACATAAAATCAAGGTAATTTGTGGTTATTAAGTCGTTGACCAAAAGTGATTTATTTTTAAGTGAAGAGATGTTTAAAAGTGCTAGATTAACGGTATACATTTTTTTCACCAAAGAAATCTTAGCTTGACATGTAACAGGTAGTAGATTAGATGGATTTTCTGTACGGCTTGAGAAGGCCCTCGAGTTTCCATCATGCAGAAACAGAAATAGAGAAAGATATAATACAGGCACTCTCGGTTCCCACTTCTTCTGTAAACATTTGATAAAGTTACTGTTATCATAGCGGGGACCCGACACATAACTGAGAGCTGTTATCAGTTGTTTTTGGATCACCTAGAGCAGATGGAGGAGGGTATGAGCCCTGGGGCAGAGGCCGAAAAACTCTCGCAGGAGGAGGGCAAGCTGGGTCCACTGGCTTTGGTGGTTGTGGGGCTCGCCGCTTTTTGTTTGATATCTGGAGGCTCGCAGCAATAGAGTGGGATAGTTTGATTCCAGCATAAACCAGTTCCAGTTGTTCGAAGGTTAGAAGCAGGGATGCTGGAGGGCCTGAATAACATATCCGGTGACAGGGCCTGGTGCTCTGGCCTCAGACCAAAAAACCTTACTTTATATGCTATTGAAATTTCACTCTTTTACAACACATTACTATCTTTAATTTTCTCTATATCTCTCTTGTTTCCAAACATGATTCAGTAAACACCAAAATATAGATGTTTGAATTAAATATAGCTGAGCATTACTGTGATTACACAAACTGAAAATGTCCTGCCTTTATATGCAATCCCTTCTCCCTGGGCCATCAAAATACTTACTGAACACATGTGTACATGAATGTCGGCAATAGCGCTGCGAAACAATTTAGTTTGCAATCAAACAAAACAAATATGATTCTGGACATGGTTTTTCCAACTAGCCTACTTAAAAATTGTGTGAATATTTGGCTGAAAGTAACTTCGGTATATATGGGATTGTATTTGACATTTGGGTACAGACATGCAGCTTTCGTGGCATGGATGTGGGCTCGTCAACTGCAGGTGCAACCTTAACTGTATCACTGTCCAATCAGATAAGAGGATCCAACATGATCTAAGCGCGTGATGTGTGACAGTTTGGTCTCTGGTGCACCAACTTGAGAAATCCTCGCAGATGAGCAAAACGAGCATTATAAACAAAGCGCTGAAAAGATTTCCCCCAAAAAAACATCAGATTTTGAAAAGATTCACGGCACACTTGTGCCGTAGCACACTCATACATACTGTACATTCATTCATAGCATTTCTTGCAAATGTTTTGCTCAATTCAGGAGCCTGTAATTATAATTGTGGTGGCTGTGATCAGGGACTATAGTCAGATAAATAGCAATTAAAGTCTTGGATGTCAAGTATTCTATGGCTCTAGACTTTACACTAAAACCTATCTGATAGAATATCATTCTCACTTTGCATGAGTCTAAAGCACTGTAAACTTTTACTGGACGGGAACAGTTCTATCCATTTGTCTAACTATAGTCACTTTGGATTGTTATACTTTATGTCATAATGTACTTATCTATGTACATAGATACATACATATTTGTACATACTATATATATTATATTATTTACTTATACTGTAGATTGAAATATAGTGACTATAGTTGACTTAATTTTACATATTATATTATCATAATCATTCACTTACTATGTGTAACATTTTCCAGTTCCCCTTCCCTGGAAACAGCCACTTCCTTTGTTTATGCTGATCAGAACTACATTTCCAATACCCGGACTCTGTAACATTTCCTGTTCCCTTTCACAGTACTACAGCTTCCCTAGTCAGGTCTCCAAAGAACTACATTTCCCATACCCGGACACAATTAGCCTAATTCCCCACACCTGCTCACTCCATACAGTATTTATGTCACACACCTCTCCTTGCCTCTTTGCGAGGTATTGTGAGTATTGTTTTATTCCATTCTGAGAATTCCATTTGCATTATTCTTTCCCTGTATTCATGATTTAAAGTCTTGCCGACTGTGTAAGGAGGAGGTCTGTTTTGGTTCATATATTCTTGTCTTAGTTAATGTGTCTTCACCACTTAAGGGTGTCGTACGTAATGTAGTGTCAGGGCGTTATATTTGTCAACCGTTGTGTATGCCACGTATTGGGCACATGGCTTGCTAATAGTTGTGCAGCCCTGTTTCAGTTTGGTGTTCAGCTCCTTCTAAAGCCCGGTACATGTTCTCATTGCTGTCATTTATAATAAACTAAGAAGATAAGTGTATACCTGCAGTCTGCCTCCGTCACTCCACCTACATAACTGTTACAGCTTGGAGTATCATTACAGAATAC
>JACXGM010027710.1:0-14373 GCA_016801145.1 Umbra pygmaea | reverse complement strand
TCGCTTCGCGTTCAACGGATTCATTTGCATAAAGCTGGGAATTTTCATATTTTCTGTCGCGCAACATTTTCTCAAATGCAGTGCTGCCTTCCCGGGATGCTATGCGGGCACGTTGAAGTCGCGTGACGTCACCCATAGGAATAGAGCGAGATGCGACGCGACAGACAGTCGTGTCGGAAAAGTGGATCCGTACCGTTAGGGAGCCAGCTTCTGCTTCTATAGTGGATTCCTAGCCTTTCGTAGTTTCGCCTTCAAAGTAAAAGTTTATCGTGATTCAACACGATAAACATCGCTTAACAAATATGGAATTATATGGAAATATTTACTAACTTATAGTATTTTAATAAGAACATTTAAATTTGCAATCTGGATTGCTTAAATATATAATAAATGCACAGAATCCTGTGTAATGCTAGCTACATTAAGGATGCTGGTGGTAAATGTGGATATCGCATAGATCACAAGTCATTCGCGACTTACCCAAGGCCATGTTGACATGCTACTTTTGCTCTACAAAAACCTTGAACTAGCCAAGAAATGGTGCACAATGTTGTGAAAAAAAAAACATGTTTATCTTGTTAGCTGAATTGCTGCACAGCTGTATCCACCGTTTTGTTTTGCACTGTTGTTGTTTTTGTGCGTTTCTTTTGAAAAGCTGTCTGGAATGTGTCTGGGGAGTAGCTGTTGCACTGTGAGCATTAATTGGACTTTATTATGTTGTTCTATGCTATATTGCACGTGTTTTTATAGCTTGTTATCATAATTTTCAAGTGTTTTAATAGGCTAAATGTTTCAAGTTCAAGTAGTTGGAATCTTAGAAAATCCGTTTTTTACCGTGGTATCGAAATCGGCATCGAGAATCGTGTAATTTTACTGGTATTGGCACCGACTACTGAATGTTTGGTATCGTGACACCCCTAATATATATATATATATATATATATATATATATATATATATATATCCACATATATACACATATATATATATATATATATATATATACACACATACACACTTACCTGAAGGATTATTAGGAAAACCCGGTCAATTTCTCATTAATGCAATTATCTACTCAACCATTCACATGGCAGTTGCTTCAATGCATTTAGGGGTGTGGTCGTGGTCAAGACTAGCCTGGAAAAATCCAGACCCAAATCCCGAGGATATAAGGGTCTGGCTTAGAGTAATGAAAATGACCCAACTCGAAGGGCGGCACCAAGCATGCATTTGAAAATCTCACTGTACGCAATTGGATAACACTACGACCTATCACCAGTGGTTTTTCGGTAAGCTATGGCGGAGCTAACTGGTAGATAAATCTCTTGCCGTAGCAAGTCGTCAAAACAGCAAAAACGTCCTTTTAAATAAAGAAACGATTCGAGCGCCGTCTTCTGTTCCTCTTTTAGACCAAAAAGAGAAAAAGCCAAGTATAACTTGTTCATTGTAGTGGCCAAAGCCATTTTAAACAACTGGTGTTCATCCATAGCGATCTTACAATGTTTACTAATGACTTTGAGGTCGCAGCACTGTCATCAGCTGTTTAACACGCCTCTGGCACGCCTATATTTGATACACCGATGTGATTGGTGCAGCTTGGCTACAAGGGCATAGTTAATGAGCAGAATTACTCGGTGCCAGAGTAACTTGCTGAGCAAATTCTAATTGTGCTCTCGCAAGAACTCTGGATTTCCTGGGTAGGTCAAAACAATCTCCTGAACTCCAAACTGAATGTCAGAATGGAAAAGAAACGTGATTTAAGCAATTTTGAGTGTGGCATGGTTGTTGATTAAATCACCTTTCTTTCCCATTCTGACATTCAGTTTGGAGTTCAGGAGATTGTCTTGACCAGGACCACACCCCTAAATGCATTAAAGCAAATAAATGTATAAATATATATAGGCACGACTTCAGGCGTACTGCTAATCACTGGGCTCTTAACCGCGGCCTGAATGCGTATGGCTACCTGGAATTACGCAGAATAAATATGGGTACTGTCTACTTACAGCTTGCAAGTAACATGGCGAGGAACACGACGTAGAAATTCCTATATAACATAGACCGAGATATCAACGCTATGTGTACACCGCACGTCTTCAATGGAAAATATAATAATGAACCGTGCCTTCCTCTCATTCACCTGGACTGATATAGGGACTGATTTACCAGCTGGAAGTAATATGATAATAAGGGGCAATCAGTCCCTACCAGTACCAGGTGAAAGAGAGGAAGGCGCTACACAGCACTCATAATGGAACACTCAAATAGTCATTCAATGAACTAAAACCGAAGTACATAAGCACTGGCACTAATACAGTTAACAAAAATACATGTATACTAAGGAGTCCAATACGCAGTCCATAAGGAACAGGAGTCCCACTCTGGGACCCCTTTTACAGAGACAATGTATATTTAATGAAACCAATGCAACATGTGAATCAATGGTGAGGTGGTTTACCATCTCCTCTTAAATATCTGTCTAAAGGTCAGGAGATGGTGATGAAAACGCAAACTTTTCATTACGCGAATTGTATATAATTCTGATGGCAGTGTTGTGCTTTCAGGACTGTCAACAAAATACTTTTGCCTCGTTTCCACCCCAGAAGGGTGTACAGTACTGTTTCGACCGCAGGGACCAGCTATAGGGACTAAATAATGTTCAAGGTACATTTTCTCACGGTTACGATATAGATGGATGAATATGTTCTAGACAAATATGCCCATATTTACCGGTATAACACCTCATGGTGGTCTTTGGACTGCTTTGCTTAAAACCGATTTTTTGGTTTGAGAAGGGATTTTAATTTGGGCAAATTGAGTACGTATTGCGATATATTGCAGACAGATGCTTTTCAAAATGTCTGTAAAAAACATACCACTATACTTCTGTTTTTCTTCCTCATCTTTCCTCTTCTTACTAAACTGTGCCCCCGATGGCTTTGATCGTTTCATAGTAGCCTCCTTACAGAACGGCAGCCAAAAATGTTCAACAATTAACTGTCAACAGGCATTCGACACTGACTTCACCCACCCAGCACCCACACCTGTCCTGTGCCCACACCGTCTCTTGTGTAACAAATAAATAAGTCTAGAGTTTTATTTTTATTAATAAAATTTTAATTATTTAATTAATAATTAAAAAATAAATACATAAAGACTGATTGCCCTTACGTAAATAATATTTTTTTAAGGGTGGGGAGGGGGAGAGGGGGCACCCTATCAGCGCCCCCAAGCAGATGGTGCCCTAGGCGACAGCCTAGGTTGCCTATGCCTAGAAACGCCCCTGGTTTGTTAAATACAATTTGAGGGTGATGCACAATACCCCCCTGCATTCTCAAGAATAAAAGTTAGCCATGACACTGTTATCCCATTAACGGGACTTGCCAATTTTCCTCGGAAGGCCCGATCTCCATCGACGTCTCTGGGTGATGTAAGACAGAATGATGATCATCTGAGGGAAATGTTAATGGAGATGTTGCGGATCCTGCTTCATCACTGCGACGAGATCAATGCTTTTCCTGCCTCCCAAGTCGTTCCCGCCACAGTGAGTCAGCAGGACATCCGGGTCTGCTCTTCTGGTAAGGGACCTGTAGATAAAGGAAGGAGTCTGTGCCATCGAAGTCCACCCCAGCCAAACCAGTGAACCTTGGCCGCAAGGCATTGGCCCCATGGTCTCTCTGGTCCTCTCTTCCCCACGAAGAATGTAACTGCTGCCCATGATACAAATCACTGGACTTGTTAATAGCATACAGTAATCACAATCAGAACAGTGTTTTGTCAGTGTCAGTACACATATGTTAACACACACAAGTTTGTCAGGAATAGGAGCTCAGAACAGACGGTACATCTAAACGCAGACAATGGAGTGGTGAGTAATAACAATAATGATGTTTATTGTAGAGAATAATAATGATAACCAAGAAGGATGGCAGGCAGAATCCGGGGAGCTTGGGTTATGGGTCAATGACAGGTGCAGTGACAGGTAGTGAAGTATGGTCAGAACAATAGGAGTAGACAGGCAGGTTTCCAAGGGCTTCAGATAATCATCATTGGTAGACAATGAGACAGGCAGCGAAGTACAATCCGGCGAGTGGAGCAAACAGGCAGCTTTCCAGGGACTTCGGCTTATCGTCCCAGACAGGTATGAATAGTACAATAATCCAACGAGGAATGATTGCTGTCAACTCCCTTAAGAAGGGAGAGCAGCAATCAGCCCAGGTGTGGCAGATCAGCAGGTGCAGGTGAAGAATGCTGATGGGGACTAGTGCTTGGGAAACAGGTGCCTTCGTGTTATGAGTGGAAACTGGAATTCAGGGGCTGGAACAGACAAACAAACACAGAACAGACCAGACACACACACAAGGGAACCAGAACGGAGGGAAGGCACACAAATAGAGAGGGAGAGACAGCTCAGGGAGGCAGAACCATGACATAACTTGTTTTGGGCCATTGATTTCTCTCTATCTGAACAAAACAGAAAAAAAGTCAAATTAATTGCTCTTATCTGTTCATTGAAATAGTAATATGACAATATAGGCATTACACAAGGTTCATTTATTATTTTATTCTCTCTTACGGTCAATGTGTTTAATGCATATTATACTATTGCTACATGGCTTACCTTTGTTGTTAGGCATGGTGTAACTTGAAGTGCAGCTAAACATTAGTCTTTGAACCTATGAGGAAAGAAAAATGAAAAGGGCAACCATTAGTTCTAGATGTTATTGGTGACATTTGTTATTGTCCATCTAATATCTATCTGTTATTTTACAGGCCAAACAGATGCTTTGTCCAAAGCAATTTACTGAATAACCTTTTTATTTGACTGATTCGTCCATTTCTATTGCGATGTAGATAACAGTTAACGCCATTTTGTGGTTATATTTGGTGACCATTAACGTTATACAACATTTGCATCAATTAACCATGTTAATTTTGTGTCCAGCAAGCATGTTATCTTTAACAATGCCTAATTTCATCGTTCTTAAATAAAAAAAGGTAAATATGCGCTCCCATGGCGGTTAAATAAATATGACAGTTTCGACTTACATTAGCTGTTTTAAGTTTAATTTATAATGTTAACTAGCATTTGAGTTAGCAATAATTAGCCTGTGCCTATCTCCTTACCAGAGTTGGATAAGTTACTTTTTAAAAGTTACTTTTACAATTGTAAAAGTAATTGGATTACAGTAATCAGATTACTTTTAACAAATGTAAAAGTAACTTGTTACCCAACTCTGCTCCTTAAATATACCTATTGGCTATGAATTCATATCACAAGTTCTTGAATATCATTTTACATTTTAATATTATGCATTAATATACATTAATGCAGCGTACTGGTGTTATAATTTTAACTTACCAAAGGTTGCTCCTGCTCCTACGCTCATGGACAACCCCTACTCAAGCTCTCTGCAATAGGCAAGATTTGGAATGATTCAGATTTCTCATGGCACAGCTACCAGAAGACTTACAACTTTCAGACAGGTTGCTCACGTCACATCTACGTTGTCAACCTCAGTTTGAGTCTGCATAGCAGCACGCAGTATGCTCAGCCATCACCGGAAAAGTGCTTCTAACTGACTTCACTGGTCTCCGTCAAATTGTATGGCGTCGCTGTGTCCATTTCTTTCACTGTCTATCGGTAGGACATACCCCTACACAAAATCAGGTTATATCTGCATGCAGAAATCTGCACCCAAATGAAGCCTAATGAACAAAGATTAAAATGAATTGACCAAAAAAGCTTACAGAGCTAAACAAACATCTCAATTAGGATACCCAGTACCTTGTTTTTTAAACTACCTAGTCTTTTGTACCGCTGTGTTGTACTTTTTTCTATTTTTTTCTCCTTGAGTGCTTTTAAAGTAAAATCCCATTCATATTAAAGAGACAGTGTACAATTTTTACAAATTTATTTATTCATTTATTTATTTTATTTGAAAAAAAAACAAAGGGACATAAATAAATAAATTTGGAAGACTGATTGTACACTGTCTCTTTAAATATTCATCTACATTTCTAAACACTGTTTTCTTTACAGTAAATCAGGATTATACAACATGAATTATATACAGAGGTTTCAGAAGTACAAGTAAAATGCCTTTTTCTGGGTGCAGCTGAGTTCACAAGTTTTGGGAAGTTCCTAATTGAGACAAAAATAAGACAGTTCATAAATAATCAGTGATCTATTAAAATTAATACAAAGCATTAAACAAAGATTAATTTTGGTGAAGCGGTAGTAATAAACTCCTATTACTTAGTCATTTGGGTTTTATTTAGAGAATTCCCAAAACTCATCAAAGTACTTTTACTTTCGACACCTTTGTATATTAAATATTCCTTTCCTTCAAACAAATGACTTTGCCTGGCTCAATTAATATTTATGTATTTTTTCCAGGCCACAACAGTTACAAAACACTGACTATCTGGCCATTCAGGATTCCACCCTCCTGAGCTGTCTTCCCTGTCCGTTTTGTCTCTGTTCCTGAGTTTCCCCTGCAGTCCCTGATCACCAGTTCCAGTCATAATCATCACCTGCACCTGCTACTCGGCCACACCTGGGTTGATTACCTCCCTCTCCCTTTATTAGGGAGAAGTAGTCAGACAACCAACTGCCGGATTATTGACATCCAAGTAATTATACCAGTTTCGTGTTCTATTTGATCAAGCCTATTTTCTAGTTCCCAGTTATTCCTAGTGTTTTCCTTTACAAGTATTTTTCCTCATCGTGCTATTTATTTTCCTCATAGACCCTGTGTACCAAACCCTGCCTGGACTACTACCCACTCCGTGTACCGAACCCTGCCTGACCCCTGACCATTCTCTGCCTCTGGAGATACACACACATTAACTACAATAAACATTACTTTTGCTTAACATCTCTGCATTTGGGTTCCTACCTTGTCCTGTGCCCATTCCTGACATGGCCGAACTGTTTAAAATGCTTTCCTACCTTTGATAGTATAATACTCAAATGTGCTTACTATTTGTTTTATAATTTAGATGTTGTTATACAGTGCTGAATGTTATGTCAGACATCTGCTCTCATATACAGTAGCTATGCCATAATGCCTATTTTATTCCTCTTGTCATGTAGACTTCTATTTTATCAAAGGTTTGTCGTTTTTTTGGTTGAGGAGTTTAATTTGAAGTGTGTGTGTGTGCGTGCGTGTGTGTGTGTGTGTGTGTGTGTGTGTGTGTGTGTGTTGGGTGGGGCGTGGGGGGATGGTATTTGGCCCCTCACTTGGTTTCAGAAACTCTAAGTGGCCCTCAAGCTAAAATTATTGCCCACCCCAGCTATAGACGATGGCTAAGCACTGTATCCAGGAACTCTGCGTCTAGCGGTTGCTCTTAGTCATCATATGTTGGCCAGATACCACACCGCCTTATTGCATACATATACCACAGCTTAAAGCCAATCAACATTTAAACTACTTTTAGACAGATCTTCAGTTAACCCCCAATTGCTATGATTGTTGGCCTCATCTTTTTTTCCTTGTGCAAATAAATGTAAATATACAGCAGAACCCTTGAAGTGACATAAAATTGAATGGATGATATGTTAACTGATTGCTTGGTAGATTATTAAGCTATTAGACATAGGATATATGACACTTCAGGAGGCCATGCAATCGACTGTAAAGTGCCAGAAAGTATTGTTCAGTTATTTCAGGTCGTGGCTGTGTTGCTATGTAATACTGTAAACGCTGCCTAATTATCTCAGACACCTTATAGGAGGATGGCACATTCCTTGCCATGACCAGACCATTAATAGGCAGTAGCAGGCCATACCACTATGACGACCAAAATAGGGATATCTAATTTCGTTAAGGATTAAAAAATATACAAGGTATATATATCTTACAAATAGATTATGTATCTGAGAATGTTTTTATTCTTACCCGAATAAAAAGACATGAAACAACACGCAAATTTGATTTGGAACACCCCTATATCGACGTAATAATTAAAGCCCAGTGGACTGATCACGTGACATTGACCGTAACGCCATTTTATTCTGCTGCACCGGTGTTCCTATCAAGAGGTTTTTTCTTCGTGTTTCGTCCTACTTTCTGTGAAAGACCCTTGTAACTGATAGTTTTATAAATTGATAGTAACGTTGGCATTTAAAATAGAATAGACGGTTGTGTGTTTTACTGTCCGTATCAGAAGCGCTTCCCAGATCGTTTGGAATAATGTCGTCAGAAAGCCCCGAATACTCCCCTTTCTTCGCAGTGATGGGCGCCTCAGCGGCTATGGTCTTTAGCGGTAACTATCATCAAATCGTTTATTGCACCTCTTATTACTATAGCTAGCTAGTCCGAAAGGTGTACTATCTGATTTGTTGTGTTAAATGTGAATGTGGCAGGTGAAAAAAAGCCAGGAGAATGTGGTTGTCTAACTGGCCGTTATATTTTCACAATGTACAGTAGGATTTGGACTCGGAACATTTCACAGCAGGTGACGTTGTCATTGTGACTTCGCAAAGTACATGTAACGACTCGAACTACATTCGTAGCTTTCTAGCTACCGAGGCAATTTGTATTGCATGTCTGGAAACGTCATTGGCGACATTCATTAGTAACATTTGATAACGAATCCGAGTTGCTAAATGCTTTGGCCAGGTCGTCGAGCAGACTAGTATGCAACTAAATATATTCAGAAGGTCAGGTAACCTTGTTTGCTAATGTGCAGTTGTTATATTATTCAGTAAAGGTCATGATAAATTGGAAGTCTGAAGTGAAGTATCCACACACGGTTATCTTCGGGATGGCTCGTTGATTCACGAAGAAACTATCTTCACAGAGGAAACACAGTTTTGAGACTAAAAATCTCTGGAGGTACCCATATGGATGATCAAGTCTGCCATAATAATAATAAATAAATAAATAAATGCTAAAAAATACTATAAATAAATAAATATAGTCAGCAATTATATTATACAATGCGACAAATGTGTATATATCACTTTTAATTAGCTTCTTCATTTATTCAGCTTTGTAATAATTACCTTATTTATTTATTGTCCATTATAATCTTGAACTTTATTTATTATTTATTTATTTTAATTACATTTTTAATGTATGTATTTGTGTATATTATAATATTTTTGTCTGTTTTATTCTTCCTATGTGTTTAATCCTATTTATTTCTTCAAAGCTGGAAGTCCTTTTTTTTTTAACTGCCTGTCCTTTTTACATTTCTGTATGCATTTCTGCATCATTAGGCAAATGAGGGGGCGTGTCTTAAGGGGTCAACTTCAGAGGACCGATGCAGTATAATGCTAACCAACCAATGGGCAGAAGTTGACCCCTAAAGCACAGCCCCTCATTTGCATAATGAGGTAGAAATGCGTACAGAAATGTAAATAGGACAGGCAGAAATAAATAGCTTTGAAGTAATAAATAGAGTAAAAAAATACAAAGGAAGAATAAAACAGACAAAGTTAGATTAATTAGCTGTGCAGTACTTGGTATCATTGTCTGTTTAAATAGACATAAACTAGTAGGCTATTTGTAGTATATTTGTAGTATATAAGATAGTTTTTGACCTATTTATTTTGCACTGAAATTAGTCATTTTAGATGACACACTCAAGACAGCATTGCATCACGTGTAGGCGACAACGAATTGATGAAATCAATAAAAATCGATTATTAAAATTGTTGGGAACAAATTTCATTATCGATTTGTTGGGTCTATGTTGTTACTGTGGTAAAGCTACGTCACTTAGTGCTGGGCGTTATGACCAAAAATGTGTATCACAGTATTTTTCAAAATTCTACCGGTTTCATGGTATATGACGGTATTTTTTATTTTTTTCCATGCATAATCAGGTGTTCCCAGCATTTTCTACTGATTGAGACAGAAATTATTGCAGTAGATTCATACATTTTTTGATATTCGAAGACGTGCTTGCGGCTAAGGTGGTGGAGCAAATTGCTCGTGTCTGATGTTGTGAGTAGAATTTACAGCTGTTGCACCAAATAAAAATAAGACTAGTCGTAGCTAAGTCCACCGTAAGCAACGCGTGTCCGTGAGATCAGAATATGACTAGTGATAGTTGCTAGACAGTGTTCTTTCCTTAATCCAAATAGATAAAATGGACAGAGAAAGTTTTAAACATTCCAACGTTGCCCCCTCTATAAGCCATAAAGTGTAAAATAAGAGACGCTACCGTTAAAGTACTTGCATTTCATTGGCTTAAAAACATATTACTTTCATGTAATTATAAAATCCACTAATAATAAATTGAACCCTAAATTTGATGTGCCTGCAAGAGAATTGTAAATAGCTGAACCCGTTTACTATTTGTTCTAAGTTACTAAGCCAAAGAATGCGTGTGTGCTGTGCACTACGGTATGAAAAATACATGGAATTTGCTGCTTTAACCAACTTTAGTTAGACAAAACAACTAGCATCGTCCTAACTTGAGAAAGATAACAGAAAATATATTCACAATTTAGCATTAGGAATGGCAGTGAAGCGTCAGTCTTAACAAGCATGTTCAATACTGTAGTGATGGAAAACAATGTTTTACGTTTTGGGATGGATCGCACAGCTGAAAGTGACTGATCAAGATTTCTTTGTAACGTTAGTACTGTTTTAACAAACATTACGTTGGCTATTTCCAGGCATTTGATTCATAGTCCATGTAGTTCGCTGCTAACGTAAATAATGTGCCCTCTATCTTTGATTGAACAAAACGGTCTTTCTCCAAAGAAATTACAGCTAAATCTGAATTCAACCAGAGTCAGAAAAACAATACATTTTAAATAATTTATATTAATCAGCACCCTGCGCCTTGGCTCATTGAGAGCTTACGCCCGGCTGGTGTAAAATTATATGTAACATTAAAAATGGTCCAAACTGAAACAGTGTTGCACAGCGTAGTGTTCCGGAAGTTATGTATTCAAGTACACCGGTATGGTGCTATATAAAAAAATAATATCATAGCAAAAATACACACTGTTATTCAGTGTGAACTGGTATACGGCCCAGCACTAATGTCACTTAAAGAAAGAAAAAACATATTTTAAAATTTCTGAAATCTTCGATATTATTAAATCAAATGGCATGGCATGGCACTGGAGCACCACCGTAACGAGTGAGCACTTGAAAAGAAAAAAGGTTGGAGCGATGATAAACAAAGGGGACTCAACAGCAGGGTAAGTTACTACATAATAATAGCAATGCGTTTTGATATGAGGAATAGTTCCTCCCACAGCAGGTAGTTTTTATTTATCAAATAGCCGGTGTTTGGATGACTTCATATTTTCTTCACATTTTCACCTAACACTCTAATAAAAATGTGTCCTATGGTGTGACATTTAGAAAGTACTAAGAAATTATATGAAATAAAATTAAAGAAAGTACTAGAGAATTGTTCACATTGTAAATTCTTTGTTATTAAAGTGATATTTATTTTACATGAAAGTACTAATTTTCACCATGAATAGATGAACTTGATAAACGTTTCCCTACGAATGTCAATAAAACAAAATTGTATCTATCTAAGCTGCCAAATCGGGAGGGCTTTTCTCAGCAACATTTTGTCTAATTGGCACACTACTTGGTAGGTGTTGTTGGCACTAATCGGCCATGTGGGGGTGCTATACCAGAAATCACTTTACAGGCTCATTACAGGCTCCTTACTCCGAAAGGCAAACAGATATTTCAACCAAACATGGTGTGTTACATTTAGGGTTGGGCATCGAAAACTGGTTCCAACTTGGAATTGTTTTTAAAAATTAAGATTCCATCGGAATCGTTTGGAAAACTTTGTATCGAATCCGATGATCGTTTCCAAAATGCGCAAGTTTTGCTTTCCGTAGCAGCCAGCCATTCATCGTACTGCCAGGCTCTTGTGTTGTCAGCACCGCAACGGAGCACACAAAGCGGCACTCAAAGGTGTAGTTTCATTTTACTTTAAAAAATCCCAGTTCGGCACAGTGCTACATCTGTGATGCATGTATGTCAGGCATTGGAGGATGCACTACAAATATGATTCAACAATTGCAGAATTGCTAAAATTGTGGTGAATAACAACGCTACTCAGATTTTCTCTCGTAGATAGATGTAACGCATTACGCAAATTGCTAACACAAGTAACGTTAGCAAACCTACAGCTGCTAATGTTTAACTGCAGTGTGAAAGTCTGTTGATGTTAGCAATCAAGGGAAAAATTACAGTGGAGAAAGTGGAAGAGTGCCACAAAAGTAACAGCTTATGTGGTGAAAAAGCTGCATCCCTCTGTGTCCTCGCCTACACTTAGTGAACAGGTGTTCTCAACTGCCGGAGACAGAATCTGTACTGAACGTTTGCGTATACTGCCTAATGCTTGCAGTATACTTAACGATCCTAACCGGGAATTTCGAGCATGCGAGCCAAGGGCGCGCACCACTCTTTTTAGTGGCGCGCGACAAAACGGAAACAGGAAGCATGGACGAGTTCGGGGGCACAGTAAACGATTTATAATAACACAGTTAATGGTTCATAATAAAACTGTAAATGGTTCATAACAACACAGTTAAGATAATCTTAGCCACTGTTGACATTAACGTCAAAGTTGCTGCCAGTTCTGCCATCATTTACCTTTTTCTTCTAGTCTGTGAAAATATCAAATTCGGTAGCCTCTCCTCAGCTGCGACACCTCTGTTCAGGAGAAGACTGCAACTAGTGTTGCGAGCACCATGCAGGAGTATAAATAGTTACGGCGCTCCCATGACATCACTTGGGCGCGTGCCAGGTCGGCAATCTGTAGTATACTGTGCGCCTTGAGAAGGCAGATATGCTCATATTTATAAACATGAACTGTTTTTAATGTGGAGTATACATGTTATACATGTATTAAGAATTGGAATCAGAATTGTTAAAATCAAAACGAAGCCCAACCCTAGTTGCATTAGTGCAAGAGATTGTTGCACTGCACTGTATAAGGTGTTGGTAGTCCAATCCATGTGATCGCCAGAGGCCAATCGAATCATTACATAATGCGGTGATTATTACAAAATGCGGGTGTTGGACTTTTTTCATGACATAACAATAACATAACAATATTGTTTATTTGATGCATTCGAGCATGAATCATACTGACTCAAAATTCATTTGAAAATATAATACATATCTACTGAACTAATTGTATCTTTCATTTGCCAATACTAATTCAAGTGTCACTGTATTCTTTAGCTCATTAGAAACTGTACTTTAATGTTCAATTTTCAATCTTTAAGAACAATATGTATCAAACTGTAGTGGTTAACAACACTTTGTATGAACATTTTGACTAGGGATGGGCCGATACCAATACCAGTACTTGGTATCGGGCCCGATACTGGGCATAAGTACTCGTACTTGTACTTGTGAAAAAGGCCCGATACTCCAAGCCGATACTTCCTCCACATTTAAGAGTTATTCTGCGCAACGCTTTACAGCCATATGCATATATTTCATATTGATGATAACAACAGTCTACCATGCTTATAAAGCTGTAAAACTATTTATTGCTATTTAAAAAAGAAAAGCAATTTAATTGTGCCTAAAATGCATAATCATTCCAAAGACCAAGCCACGCGTTTGCTATTGAAAAAAAATATTTTCCTCAGCAGTTATCCAGTAGAGTTCAAATGGCGAAATATGAAATCGTTTTTCTCATTGCTATTTTTATGTAGCCTAATATTTGTAAAATTATAGGTTAAAAATATTGGAATCCTCAAGGAAATGCGCACATTTAAGTAGGTACAGAAACGAACAAAGGATGCAAGTTATTATGCTATTCGGTGCATACTATAACTGTAGCAAACGGCATGAGGAACGCCCCCCGGACCTCTGAAAGCCACCTTCAGCGAGGAAAGACATCGGTAGTTTGCAAAACTTCTGGATGAACAAAATAGTGGTATTTCTGAGTTCTGACCTACTAACGTTAAGAAATATAACTTAAAGGAAATGCGATGTAGCCTATTTAATTTTGTTTAATAGATTACAGTGATACTATACAGCTATAGCTAATTGTGTAGGCTACCGATTATAATAAAACAATCAAATACCTTAACAGAATAATATATGATTAGGTAAGTATCCCTGTTTTGGAAAAAGTCACTTCAAACAGACATTCTCATCTTACACAAAACGTCTGCAATGCTTAGGGCAAATTCTAACACAAACGGCTATTGTGTTCGCGTTTACAATCTCTCACTTTAGCTAATTAGGGAAGGAGACTTAAACCATTGACATCTGTAATAAATATTACACATTGACCTGCAATGTAAACGATGTTCTTCTGGATATGTAGGAATATTTACTTTTCTATATTTGAATTGGCTGATCAACATCTAAGAAATAGCAGATTTTAGCTTTATAAATGTGACATTTG
>JACXGM010027709.1:0-14373 GCA_016801145.1 Umbra pygmaea | reverse complement strand
ACAGTCATCCAGGCCGTGCCCTTTTCTCACTGCTGCCATCTGGTAGACGTTACCGGAGCATCAAATCACGGACTACCAGACTAAAAAACAGTTTCTTTCCGCAGGCCATTCGGCTGCTTAACATGGAACATTGATTACAAATCATTTCTTGAGTCCCTGTCATTCTCTGGTCACTTTATGCACTCATTCAATGCACCTTTAAAAAAGAATTTCCATGCCATATTTATATTATTCATTACTATTTTTACTATTATTACTGTTTTAAAATTTCTTCATATTGTATATAATTTTTTTAAGCCCACTGTGTAGATGTGTCGAGCCATGTCACAAGAATTTCTCTGCATAGGATGATGCGATGTCATTCGATGCATATGACAAATAAACAACTTTGACTTTGACTTTGACTTTGAACATGTTAAATCTGTTGTCTGGACCCATGGATGTCTCGATGGGTGTGCCACAGGGTTAAAGTTTTGGGCCTACTCTATTCTCTGTGTATATCAATGATGTCGTTCTTGCCGCTGGTGACTCTGGTGATCCACCTCTATGCAGACGACACCATTCTCAGCCTGATCTCTTAGAAATCCGTGAGACTGCCACGGAATATGAACCCCAGAATCCGTGACAGTTCCACGGAATGGGGGAAAATTCTGTGAAATGAACACGGATCAAAATCCGTGGCAGTTTCACGGAAAAGTCAGCGATTGGCGCACAGTAAGACCTTGCTGTTAACTCGATGTAAGCCTTTCCCAAACCCCTAACCTAACCTTAACCACTCAGAAACCTTGCTGTTAATTCGATGTAAGCCTTTCCCAAACCCCTAACCTAACCTTAACCACTCAGAAACCTTGCTTCTAACTCGATGTAACTTGTATTATTTCGTAATGTATTGTTTGTAACCATGGTGATAGTGAGTGAAAAAATGATAAAAAAGCAACACGTCTGCATCGCGTTGGTATAGAAAACAGAATATATGCAAAGTGTCCGCATGGATTCGAACTCGCAATTGCAACACGTCTGCATCGCGTTGGTATAGAAAACAGAATATATGCAAAGTGTCCGCTTGGATTCGACCTCGCAACCTTTGGTATGTGAGTCGCATGTTTATACGCCCGTCCGCCATCCCCAACCTACCAACCTGCAAAATCTAAACTATTTACACTCTGCTACGTCATGCTGCGAGTCCGTGAAACTGCCCCGGATTTAGAAGTGAAGGATCCGTGGCAGTTCCACGGAATATTCAGCCATTCAGTGGAACTGCCACAGAGTTTGAAGTTAAGTATCCGTGGTAGTATCACGGATTTCTGAGAGATCACGTTGCCATTCTACACACATCTGGCTCTACATTGGACTCTGTGCTAACTAACCTCCAAAAGAGCTTTGATGCCATTCCAACACGCATTCTGTGGACTAGAACTGCTCCTAAATTCCAGTAAAACTAAATGCATGATATTCAACCATACACTACCCGTTCCCACCAGCCTACCTAGCATCTCCACTTTGGATGGGTCTAAACTAGACATTGTGAACACACATGTCTAGGTATCTGGTTAGATTGTTCACGTTCATTCCAGTCCCACATTAACCATCTCAAATCCAAAATTAAATCTAGAATTGGCTTCCTATATTGTGCAAAAAGGTCTGATTCACATATGCTGCCAAACACACCCTGGTAAAAATGACCAATCCTAGACTTTGGGGATGTCATTTACAAACCTGCCTATATCTCCTCTATTAGCCAGCTATAACAACCTATATTCCACTGCTAGTTTGCTTCTAAAGATAAGCAGGGTAGGGCCTGGTTAGTCCATGGTTGGGAGACCAATGCTGCTGGAAGTGGTGTTGGAGGGCCAGTAGGGGGCAGTGTTCCCTTGGGTCTAAAGATCATTCCCAATGCCCCAGGGCAGTGATGGGGACATATGCCCTGCGTAGGGTGCTGTCTTTTGGATGGGACATTAATCGGGTGTCCTGACTCTCTGGTCATTAAAAATCATGTGGTACTTATCGTAAGAGTAGGGATGTTAACCCCATCGTCATGGCCAAATTCCCAACAAGGTCTCACTTCAATTATGGCCACCTAATAATCCCCCTCCTTATTAAGTGGCATATATAACTACTCACCTCTCCATCTAATAGCTAATGTGTGTTTAGCATTCTGGCACAAAATTCCTATATAAGTTGAATTAATTATTATTATTATTCCCTCCTGAAAAAGTTAGATGTAGTCTATAACAGTGCCATCCGGTTTGTCACCAATGCCCCATTTAACACCTACCACTGCAATCTACTGTATATGCACTAGTGGGCTGGCCCTCACTACCCACTTGGTATCACCTCACATACAAGTCACTTTTATGCAAAACCACTCTGTACCTAAACTCTCACCATTTCCTTACCCGCCCGTAACCTGCGCTCAAGCAGGTACATCTCCCTAGTCACCCCAAAAGCCCATACATCCTTTAGCCAAAACACCTTCCAGTTCACAGCAGCATACGACTTGAACATTCTAGAAAAAACTGTGGAACTTGTAAACCCATCTCCCTCACCTCCTTTAAATCACAAGTATCAGAGCTTCTGTCTGATCACTGCACATGCTGTCCCTTTCACACGCACACTACATCTGCCCATTTGATCTAGTGCCTTAGTTTTGCTCCATGGTGTCTTTACACGCACTGATCTGCACAGTATCTTATTTGTTTTTTGTAATTTGCACAAAATCTATTTGAACAGTTATGCTCAAGTGGTAATTACTCCTTTGTATTTGCCTTGCCACATTACATACCAACTTGATCTACCTCTCTAATTCAGAATTCTGTTGCATTAATTGTACATACATTATTTTGAAGATCCTCACCTTGTATTTTTGATTGTATTTTTAATTGCTTGTGTAATTTGAGTAATTTATGTGTAATTTAACTGCTCTCCATTTGTAAATGATTTGCCTGACTGGATTGATGGTGCTCAAACTGTTTTCAGATGGTTTTATAGCATTTCCCATACTGTGCTAACACTAATCTCTTCCTGATGTCCTCTGAGACATATATTTTTGATTGTATTTTTAATTGCTTGTGTAATTTGAGTAATTTATTTGTAACTTTGTGCCATCTTGCACATTTTTGCTTTTATCTTGGCCAGGTCTCCGTTTCAAATGTGAAACTGTTCTCAATGTTCCCAACTGGTTAAATAAAGCTTAAATTTAAAAAAAGGTTGAACCACTGCAATGTGGCAGAATGCACCTAAGATGGCGGTATAGACTCAATGTTATTAAACTTTGGTACAAGGAATCGACACAAAGGGTCAAACCTGACAATGCTGTATATATAAATAAAGGGTCATGATTTCTTATAAATTATCAAAATAAACTCAGAAAATCCTTATCTAACCCCAATTTGTAATAAATTCATTCCAAATAAAGGACAAAAAATATTTTAATCTTTTTTTCTACAAAAACATTAAAGAAATCTCCTGCAGTGTTATTGTTGAAGCAGGCACATGACCTGAGATGCAGCAAGGTCAGATTTAGATGTGATTTACTATCATTTTTCATTCAAGTCATTTACTAGATGCTCTAATCTAGAGTATCAGTAAGTACACTGACACCCACTGGATCAACTAAGGGGAAAGCGCCTTGCTCAAGGACAAAATGTTTCTGTTACTCTGAAATTAAACCTGCAATCTTATGCATACAATTCTGACTCTCAGCTCACTGAGCCATCTGACACCCGATATTATTACTTTTTCCTGTGGCAATTGGGAATATTTTGGAAGGGCTTTCACGTCTAGGCCAAGTTGCCATCACGTTAACTGCTCTCCATTTGTAAATGATTTGCCTGACTGGATTGATGGTGCTCAAAATGTTTTCAGATGGTTTTATAACATTTCCCATACTGTGCTAACACTAATCTCTTCCTGATGTCCTCTGAGATCTTTCCTCTACAAATTTTGCAGTCACCTATATGGGTAACAACAAACTCTTGATTGGTTACTGATCACACAAGTGATTTTACAATTTTCTTGATTTAACCAATACTTTTTCACCTGTAATCACGTGTCGTGGTGAGGAACGAAGCAGGAAACAAGTGCAGACGAATGTCGTTCTTTTAATGGTGATTGGTAGTCAGGATGGAACAATACTTTCACAAAGCAATCATACACAACACATAACAATAGACAATCCAGCACAACAGCCCCATGAGCAGCCAGGGCTATATACTGTAGGGGAGTTGATAAGGATCAGGTGCGCAGAGGTGCTGGGTACATTGGATAGTGAGGTCCCGGGTTGCCGAGGAGGTGCGTTCAGGCCGGTGGTCTTAGTAAGCCAGCCACACAGACCACCGGAGGAGAAGAGGAGGCAAGAACGTGACATCTACACTAATTCCTTTAATGTAGTTTTTCTACTAAGAGTTCCTCAGAACCAGTATATGAATTGATAAATACAAGCCTGTTATGTGACATCAACAGCATTTATTTTCTATAAATGCAACATGCCTGGTGAATACTAAATCTATCATTTCACAAGGGAGAGGGAAGAGAGAGGCGAAAGCTGCAGTAAATGTTCTCTCAGATGTGTTGGCCACTCAGTCTGCAGATGGATATCCCATGTTAGTGCAAACCTACTCAGATTCTAGAGGACCGTTCCATCTCATCTTGGCAGCATTCCACTCATTCCTGATTTTCCAGGGTGTATTCCAATTCACTTTAAACTGCCAAATGTCCAGGTGCTCTGTAGATCTTTCTCAATGTCTCCCTTACTCACTTTCCCTCCCTCTCCTTTCTTTTCCTCTTTCTTTCTCTCTCTACATTTCTTGAAGCAGATGTCTCCTAACAAGTAATATTAGGTTTTGTCTTCCCTCTATCAGCTTTGGTTGATGTATCACATGCTTTAAAAAGAACTGTGTGTAGTTAGGTTCTGTTCAATAATTCACATAGTGGCCAATTACACGGATGCTACAGAAAAAGTAAGGAATCAATTTGAACTGTTCTGTGCACACCTACAAACTTTTTGAAGTGTTATCTACCGTAATACATAGCTGTATGATTTGATGTAATTCATACATGTGTAAACTCTGCTGACTGTCCCCTTTGTTGGCATCAACACACTTTAGCTAAATGAACTCTAGGTGCAAATATAACAGTATCTCATCTCACTTGTATTAGATTTTGAATAACATGATTTTACTGTATTTTAAAAAGCAAGTCAATGCAGACAGAATAAATGTTTATTTATTTATTTGTGGCGCAGGGTAAAGCAAGTGAAAATATTAAGGGTGGTGAAGGCAATGTTAAAACAAAGACCAAAGTTCTACATTACACATGTGTATAGTCCTCCACTCATTGTCCACTGTTGTGTGTGTATAGTCATGTACCGGTATCTCATCGGGGGTTCACACTTGGACTCTGAGGCCAGTGAATCATTCCTAATTGACACCCTTTTCCCTAGATGTTGCACTTTCCTTCCAGCCAACTTGTGCACTGTGTATGGGAAAAGTATTCAGTTTGTGATGCATGCAAAATAAAGAATGTTATCAGTGGGCTGGCAGGGCAGCCAGTAGGGCCGGCTAAAGAGGAGACCTGCCTGCTTTTCCAAGAGCTCTGAGCACAAAGCACAACTATTAGACCTACGTGTGGTACGGCTGGAGGCCTTATCTTCCTGCCTCTTGCCTCATGTTTTGACTTTATGGTGAGGTTTAAATGCCCAAAGACTTGATACTCAAACACACAAGATACAATAATACTTGGACATGACTTTTCAAAGGCCATACTTCATTTGTAAACACAATAGTTCATTATGTAGTTCAATAGGATACTGCATTAAGACAATTCATTGTTTTTGTTAATAGGGGATTTTAAGGGATTAAAACGTGTTGTTGCACTTGAGAGTACAACGTAATATACAATCTCTCTTTTGTGTTATGGTTATACTATAACGTGTGAAACTCAACTGCAACCATGAACAATTGTTACCTGTAAAAATTCCCTATTCAAACAAGAAGTCAGTATGACATAGATTGCCCTGATGCATTGTTTTCAATAATATATCAGAATATGATTACAGTGATGGCAGAATTTCATACAGTTTAACTTACTTTAAATTTTTTCTCGGTTGTATTTCACTGGCTGAAACTATATTCATGTACTTATTTAACATTATACAGTACATCATAAAGCTGTACTTAAACCTTAGTCTATTTTGTTATTCTATTTTGTAATTTTTGTCCATCTTTTTTATAAAATTGGTTTGAACCTGTAATCCTATTGTCTGAGAAAAATCTGTGATTTGTTTTTTCTAAGCCTTTTAAACAACATTTCAAATACTCCATGTATGTCATGTGTGTCTCTATTTCTCAGATAAATGATTGTGCTCACAGTTGATCTTTCTAAATCTTTCCTTTTCTCCTTTTTTAGCTCAAGAGCCCTTGTTTAGGCTAGCTTGTCCCACATATTTTTGTACAGCTTCCATGTTCACTGTCACTCCAAATGACAATATTACTGTATATGGCAAGACATCAAAACCAGTTCTGGGATTAGGCTATATTAAGAACTTTTACTCTGTGAAAATGGTGACCGTCTGTAGGCATGTATTGGGGTTCACCAATCATTATAATGACATATAATTTTTCCTTTAAATTGCAGTTCAAACTTCAAATTGCATATAACAGCTTGTGACATTCTTACTTTAGCCAATAAACTAGATTATTACCATAATCTCTCTGCCACACAACTGAGTCCTGTTGATCTAAACATCACAGCCTCATCAGTCCATCTGCCAGGCGGGCTTGGTTCCTATCATACAGTACCTTAGTCTGCCTATCCGCTCTGCCTTTATTTCATTTGTCAATGTGCCTCATCTATTGCTGTTCCTGTTAGGTCTAATTACTTTACTGTAGATCCTGTTCACAAGGCCTCCGTTTCTTTAACCCCCCCTTCCCCCCACCAGACTCTGAGACCTCACCTGGTTTAACTGGTGTCTCCAAAGATGTAGCCTCTGTCATTGTAAGTCAATGCCTAGGTTTACCTCCATTGAACACTCATCCTACCATATTCATGTCTGGCCATAACACTCTGAATACACCCAGAAATCCACTCCTTTTATTCACTTTAGCCAACGTCCTAAAGACCAGTTCTTAAAGCCATCAGCTGAACCCTTATCCTCTGCTCCTCAGAAGATGTAGATTTAAATCCCTGTAGCCCCGAGCGCTATCCTTATTCCCCAGGTGCTCTCATTTGTTGACTTCTGTAACCATAAGTTACAAGGCTACTTCCTAAAATGTATTTATTCACTGCTCTCGCACATTCAGCCAACCTTGATATCCTAGCCATGTCTGAAACCTGGCTTAGGAAGTCCCCCGCAAAAAATCTGAAATATCAATTACCAACTACAAGATTTTCTGCTCAGATAGAACTGCTAAATTAGGAGGAGTAGTAATCTACTGCAGAGCTACCTACAGAGCTCTGCTATCAAAGTTCACATTTCAAATTTCATTTATTTGTCACTGGTACAGGAGATGAAGATGTAATGGCATGTACTTGTGCCACGGCTCAGCAGTGCAGTTGCAATAATAAGAAACAATAAAGAGTAAAAGATTTGAACAATAAGGAGGGAGGGATGAAGAGGACCCACAGGAATAGATAGATTAGGACGTGAGTGTAACAGTTCATAGAGACTAGAGGTAGTCAAGCTGTTAGACATAACATGGTAATCATGTAATTGACCATGAGAGTGAGATTGTCCATGATGTGTCCACAAAAGTGTCATGTCCATGCTGGCTTGTTGTTGACAGCATGCTTCTGAACTGGTGGTGTCTGGTGGATCTGAA
Organism: Umbra pygmaea; assembly: GCA_016801145.1. Taxonomy (NCBI): domain Eukaryota; kingdom Metazoa; phylum Chordata; class Actinopteri; order Esociformes; family Umbridae; genus Umbra; species Umbra pygmaea. The sequence goes on along the minus strand of JACXGM010027709.1, from coordinate 6,556 downwards.
TGGCTGAAACAGGCTGTGGCTCATGTGGCTAGCATCAGGGATGATCTTCTTTGCCTTCTTGTGACACCTGGTGTTGTTGGGGTCTTCCAGGGAGCACAGAGGGGATCCAATGATACGTTCAGCCAAGCGTCAGACCTTCCGCAGTGCCATACGGTCAGAGGCGTCATGCCCATTGAAACAGAGGCCTCATGCCGATTGAAGGCATTTTTTTGAGCCAAGTGGATTTTCCTTTTAATATCAGTATTGGTGGGCACCTGTTTCTGTGTGTTGTGCACACTGTGCCCCATTTTAAAAAAATAGGTGCATGACGCTTCTGCATACGGTCAGCCATCTTTGATTTCCCATACCAGGCAGTGATGCATCCTGTCAGCATACACTCAAATGTGCCCCTGAAAAAATGGTGAGAGTGCAGTGACCAGTCTCTCAGAGATGTGGACTCCGAGGATCTTGAAGTCTGTGACCCTTTCAACTGATTGATTAGAGTTGGCAGGTATTCGGATTTTCTCAATCTGCAGTACACAATCAGCTCTTTGTTTTTTTTATGTTGAGGGAGAGGTTGTTTGCCCATCACCATGCCACCATGGCGTGCATTTACCTCCTCTCTGTAGGCTGGTTCGTCACTGTTGATGATCATGCCTACAACTGTTGTCAACAACATGATGATGCTGTTGGAGCTGTGGATGGCTACACAGTCGTGGGTGTACAGGGAGTACAACAGTGGGCTGAATACACCGCCCTGTGGGGCCCCTTTGTTGAGGATCCTTGTGAATGTGGTGTTGTTGCCCATCTTCCCCTCCTGGGGACAGCCAGACAGGAAGTCTAGGATCCATTTGCAGATGGAGGGTTGTAGGCCTAAGACTTTGAGCCTTTTGAGTAGGGAGGGCACAATGGTGTTGAAGGCCAAGCTGTAGTCAATGAACAGCATCCTCCTGTACAGTTTTCATTGCGGTGACGATGGTATTGTCTGTGGATTTGTCAGCTTGGTAGGCGAATTGAAGTGATCACTGAGATCCTGAAGTAAACCGCAGGGTGTATTTTGAGGGCATGTATGTTTGGCCAATATTTATGAGGGTGCCCATGTTTGCAAATTTAAGGTTGTACCTGTAGGGCTCATTGATAAATTGTGTGGTGTTGAGGGCATCCTGAAATTTCACCTAGGCTGCCAAAATTGCCAGAGCCGGTCCTGATCCCACCACACTATCTCTGCTATGCAATCCGGTTTCTGAGCTGGTCATGGGTGCCCCTCAGCCACCCTCAAGGTCCTAGATGACATCATCACTGCCTTTGACTCTGTCAATCACTGCATCCTTTTTTGCAGACTCAATAACCTTGGCTTCTCAAATGACTGCCTCGCCTGCTTCACCAACTACTTCTGAAATAAGGTTCTGTGTGTGAAATTTGAGGGAATGTTGTCTGGACCTCTGGCTGTCTCTAGGGTGTCACACGGATCAATTCTCCATCAGACTCTATTTTCTTTATATATCAATTATGTCCTTCTTGCTTTTGGTGACTCTGGTCCACCTCTTTGTAGACATCACCATTCTTTATATAGCTGGCCTTACATTGGGCTCAATGCTAACAAATATCCAAAAGAGCTTCAATGCCATACAATACTTCTTCCGTGGCCTCCAACTGCTTCTAAACTCTAGTAAAACTAAATTAATGTTCTTCAACCGATCACTCCCTGCACCTGCCTGCTTGACTCTGGATGGGTCTGAACTAGAATATGCGGACACCTACAAATATCTAGGTGTCTGGTTAGACTGTTCACTTTCATTCCACGCCCACATTAACCATCTCAAATCCAAAATTAAATCAATGATCAGCTTCCTATTCCGCAACACAGTCTCCTCTTCCTGCCAAACACGCCCTGGTGAAAATGAACATCCTTTCGATCCTAGACTTTTATATTTTTTTATGTAGTCTAGCACAACACCATCTGTTTTGTTTCAAATGCCCTCGCCCACATAACACCCATCACTGCAAACTCTATGCACTAGTTGGCTGGCCCTCATTACACACTCGCCACCTAACTCACTGGTATCAACTCATCTACAAGTCCTTAGTAGGTAAACCCCACTGCACATACAGTAAGTTCACTTACCACCAGGGTTCAGAATTAGCACCATTTACCAGCCAAATGCTGGTGAAATATGCAGGTGGCTGGTAGATTTGCTTCACTCACCAGCCAAAAAAACTATAGTAATCTATTGAGTGGCTGATAAAATATGAACATTCACTAGCCATTTGTCTGGTCGATGAAAAAGTTCATTTTGAACCCTGCAAAAAAATTAATCTGGATCGGAATTATCTGGATTTGGAAAGCCCATGTTTGGCAACAAAGGTATCAGGTAATCCATCTTACTTTTTTGCTGGTTTTTCAAAGAAACATTGGATTGAATGGCATATAACTATGTGCAGTGGTTCAAGCCACACTGTAAGCTACAGTGTTTTGCATAAATATTCACCCCTCTTGGACATTCCCACATTTTGCAGTGTGATAACTTGGAACGAAATAGGATTGAATTGGGATTTTTGTTTTACAAAACATACTGAATATTTTAAAGGTGCAACATATTTGTTATTTGGACACAAAGGTTACAATTATTATTATTATTTTTTAACAGACACACAATGTCCCTCTCTGTGATGCCATTTATGATTATGGGAGCTTGTTGAAGATCCAGACCAGAGTGAAACTGACTGGACGTGCAATAATGGATGCAACTGTTACAAACCACTTTAGACTGGTTCATCTCTGATGATTTTGTCATTGTAATTAATATACAGTGATAAAAGACAGGTAAAATGGAATGTTTTCATTTTGTTTGATATTGATAGGTGATGGGGGATTATTTTATTGGGAAAAGAATTACTGTATACATTCTACAGTACATAATAAAAGTGTTGTATTATTTGACCAATTTTGAAGTTTTATTACATTTTGTATCTGATATCCAATCAGAATCACCCTTCTAACTTTCTTTTGGAAAGTTATCCCAATCCTACTAAAAGGTTTTGAAAAACATACTGAAGGTTGTATCCAGATCAAAACCAAAACTGAATTATATGATCTAATCCGATATCAGAACCTATTTTTCAAGATTTAATCCAATCCAATCAGATAACTTCACCTAAAAAAAACACATCCTTTGGCCGCCACTCCTTCCAGTTCTCAGCTGCCAACAACTATAACAATCTACAAAAATCTCTGAAATTTGAAACCACCATCTCCCTCAATGCCTTTAAATAATTACTTTTGAAGCTACTGTCAGACCAGTGTACATGTTAACTCTCCTCCCTCATTTGTACCTTATCTTTATCCATTTATGCCCCAGTGTCTTCATCACGCCCCATAGCATATTTTGCACATATTCATCTGCACAGTTATATTTCTGTATGTGTCTTCACACTATTATTTTAACAGCTCTGCTAAGTATGTACCTGTTCCATTGTTATTGCATTCTGACTGATCTACCTCTCGAACTTAGACCTCAATTGCACAAACTGTATATATACTTCATACCATATACTCTGAGAATCCTGTTGTCTTTTCTTTTCACCTTCATGTCATTCTTGATTAACTTTACGTTGCCTTACACCATTGCACTTTATCTTGGCCAGGTGACCGTTGGAAATGAGAATCTGTTCTCAGTCGGCCTACTTGCTTAAATAAAGGTGAAATAAAATAAAATCCTGTACAGAGTCAGGTTTTACAACTTGACGTGGTCTCCATTGGGTATAATGATTGTGACAAAACAGAGAACATTTTCAGTTGTGTTATGCACCCCACTTTTGTTATGAAGGCCTGAATCTTTTTATGCTTACAAAGTCACAAACATCAGTTGTCCAGGATGTTTTAATGGTATACTCGCTCACAGGCATCTGAGACACCACAGCTGCTACTGCAATGGAAAGTCACTCTGTTCACACACACTTCCCAATGAACAACTGCTCCATCTTTTCACGTAGAGTAAGAGCTTGCTGAACTATAAATAGACGGGTTGACAAAAACGAAAGTGTTTCAGATTCCTCGAGTGATCTGGCCCTGGAACTGTAGTGGTGTCATATCTATGTTTAGTAATGTATAAACTCAACTGAGGGCCAGCAATAGACTTTTCGTCTTACTGATGTGTTAAGGAGGGAAGTAAGCTGGTGTTACGGAAAGTAAAAACTCTGGACATCAAACATTGTTCTAAAATCTTTTATTGATTTAAATAATTTCACCATTTTACCTTGTAACTGATAGTGTAGTAATTCATGGTAATTTAAGGGACTTTTTTTGTCATATGTACAGTTGTCTCAAAATGTGCAAACACCCTTTTAACTTGTTTGTATAACTTTTCATTTATATTCAAATAAATTTACATTTTAGAATATTTTTACTTGTTGTTATAAGAGCTACATTGCATATGCTCTTTTAATTGTGTAAACATCTGTTTTAAATGTTTCAGAAAAAATAAACACAACATTGACCCAGTTATAAACAGCCTAGGATTGAACCTGGTTCTGTAGTCTGTGGTTAAGTTAACTGCAGACAAGGCTCTGTGTATCCATTAACAAACTAGCAGCACCTATGAACTTGCTGTACTAATTCTTCAAAATCTGAATGGTGAACCAACCAAGTTTTCAAATCTTGCCATAAAATCTGACTGTGATTCAAATCTCCACATTTCACTGGCCACTCCAGACATCCCCTCTCAGTCAAAGCTGGGTCACTTTTAGTTTGTGTTAGAGGACGTGTTCCTGTTGAAGGACCCACACTCTTTAAGGGTGACCCAGTTTTGGATACTGAACGCTAATCACCTGATCAACTGCCTAATAATGAGTGCCAGGACTAAAGAGATTATTGCAAGTAACCCTAATCTAGTATATATCAAATGTGTTCCTTTCTTTTAAAGCATTATGCATTCATTTATTTAATCATCAGTAAACAACGTGCGGATCTCTTTGGCCAAATGAAGTGTTCGAAGGAAAGAATCCCTCTGCCAACAATCTGTTATAGAGATTTGTTAATATTGTAGGTTTACTTTACTCTGTTTCTGGGAATGTCTGATAATCATTGTGAATTCTGTAATTTTGGAGTTCAATGTTCAATTAATGCATAAATATTACTGGCCGTTCTGGAAGGAAAAGGGGGCTTAATCATATTCTAGCTAAGTGTACAGTACCTAATAAACTGGCTCCACGGATGGCCGCAACATTATAATATTAAAATTCAATAATTAATATATAGAGTGTTCTTCTAAAAACAAACTTTTGTTGTAGTTTTGCATTTTACCTACAGTATGATGTCATTTTTATGAAATGTGATTATATCAGGGCTGAGCGGAACACTGCAGGCCTGCCAATAGTGTACATTCTGCACATTCCAGACCTACAGGTAATTTAGCTCATGCCTGTCCCTCTGATGCTTTGAGATTTGTCCTCTGATTGTGTGCTCCTCTGGAGATTCTTAGTTTGGAAAAAGTCTTAATTTTGTCATCTACTAAATTACTTCCAGTTATCTGGAATAGTCTTCCATCAGCAATGACTGTTCCTCTGGAAAGACATTGGGCAGATTACAAATTTCAAAATAAAAATTTGCTGCAGACGACATGGTTCAACTCACTCCAGAAGACCCATCACTATCAAAAGAACCAAAAACTACCAGGAAACTTCAAAAGCTGAACTATTCTGCATCCAAACTATTTATGCCCAAAATCAAGATATACTATACTGACATTGTAACTGTTTAATCAACTGTAAATCCATGTAAAGTGAATACTTACCATTTTTCATACAGTCTTTTTGAATGTGAAAATGCTCTTCTACTAATTGTACGTTTGTCAACGTTTATGTGGATTATATCTCTATACTGTATGTTGTCTACCACTAGCAGCGCCAACTACAGTTCTAAGTAGGCTATGTGTAAATGTACCTTTACTACTGTGAATAAAGGTGTTTTGACTATAGGCCTGAAGGCAATAATAATGGCTAGCTGTGAATTGCTAGGTCTTGAAATGTTGCAGGTTATTGGTAAGTTATGTGGGGTATGCAGCCTGGATACACATCCCTGCAAAATCCAAATGATCTCCAACACAGTTAGGGGCTGGTCTGTGAAAGTAAATACAAGAAGGGCCATGAAATTTACCTTTCTGACATGCCTGCTGAATGTGTAGTGCGCTTAACAGGTTCTACATACATTTTTGTGACTCGTGTCCTCCAATTTCTTCTACGATCTATAATGACATAATGAAATAGACTACTTTTAATCTATTATTTTTATCAATCTTAATTTGTTTTAATACGTTGGAGCATATTATAGGCAAGGGAACTACCTGCTAAATGGTTAGACAATATGAAATAAAGTGCACGAAAACCCTTTAAAACCCATAATTGGCCAACCTATTATTTGGTTTGTAAATCAAACGGGGGCGTGTCTTCGTTGTATTACGGTAGTAATTCAAACGTTGGAAACACCCACAAACAATTTTTTCTCAAGATAATGGGAAATTCGGTGAATTCGTTATATTACCTTCACATCTCAAAATAATATACCGAGCATTGTCCATTA
>JACXGM010027708.1:0-14375 GCA_016801145.1 Umbra pygmaea | reverse complement strand
AGTAAAGGTGGTGTAGTGTGGAGGTGATGTGATCAGTAAAGGTGGTGCAGTGTGGAGGTAATGTGATCAGTAAAGGTGGTGCAGTGTGGAGGTGATGTGCTCAGTAAAGGTGGTGTAGTGTGGAGGTGATGTGATCAGTAAAGGTGGTGCAGTGTGGAGGTGATGTGATCAGTAAAGGTGGTGCAGTGTGGAGGTGATGTGATCAGTAAAGGTGGTGCAGTGTGGAGGTGATGTGCTCAGGTGTTGGGTGTGAAATTTTGTATTCTCTGGGTTAGGTGCTTGTAAGTACCAACAGAGTGCTGGATGTACCAAAACCTATCTAGCTTTTCCTGACACCCCAAATTGGACTCCAGTGCAGTAGTCTAGAGGGGATGTTATGAAAGTCTAAATGACTACCGAGGTGGAAGGAGGCACATTTGTTGATGTGTTGGCTCAATGGAGAGAGTGGGGTCTGCCATGACACACAGACTTCTGACGTCAGAGGATGGGCAGATGGAGCAGCCGCTGATGGACATCACAAGGTTACCTACTTTCTTAATAAGAGCCTCTTGAGCCTCCAACGTGACCATTCTGTTCAGGTGAAGTAGATTAGAAGACACCTAGTATGGGAGAACTGGAGTTGCTCGTAGATTGATTTTATTTTTTACTTAGAAAACTATTGCATCATTTTACAGAGTATGTGAGGAGGGTGATTTCAGGGGTCTGTGTAGTCTGTTGATGGTGGAGAAAAGGGGCTTAAGTTGATAATCACTGTTTCTGACCTACCACAGGAAATAAAGCTACTACACTCATTATCAGTCCCCTGACAAGAACAGTACATGGCAATGCGAATTGAAATGTTATGCAAATCATTATGTAAAATAAGACACAGTTCCACTTTTGTTTACTATCTCTCTCTCTCTCTCTCATAGTCTAAAATGGCATAGTGTCTTTGTTATTGGGGACACTACAGGGAATGAACTCAGTCGAAAGCCACATTAATTAAATCTACCTCCGCTGTTTTCTGATTACTGACCACAGATTATTTTTCTTTGGGGAAAACATGCACAATGGCATTTGAATAAAATTCAATGGATATGATAACTATGTTAATTGTGATTTAACTAGATTGCTGAATCTTTACAACAAATCTTGAATGTGAATTACTAATGTACTGTAGCTGCCTATCAGTCTTATGTATCTACACTCTCCTGGGACAAAATGGTAACATTTATATTTTAGTGATTTAGCAAAGGCTGTTATCCAGCGTGGCTTATATTAGCGATTGCAAACAATATTTTTACTGGTACCTAATGGGCCACGTTCATACACTAGCAAGCTTCAAGCTTAACCAACAGAAACAGCATCTGTTCATTTGTATTTAAAGGTTTAAAAAGCACCAATACCCAAATTCAGTAAAAGTCTTATAGATTCTTAACAGTAGAAAATATCTACAGAAATGCTGAAAGACTGCATAAGTAAAGGAAAGTATGTCCCTTAAAGATGCCTTCTGCAATATTAGGCGATAGTCAGGGATCAAAGTATTCATGATATGTATTTCAAATATGTATTTCAAATACAAAATATATTTGTCTGTTGTATTTTGTGGTTATAAACTGTAAATTACTTTGTCAGAAGTCTACATGATGACATCATAAAAATGCTGCCTCTGATTGGTGCCGACTTTGCCCAGACTTGTTGAGTTCAGAACCGAAAATGTATCCAAACACGATGAAGAAGGTCAAGGTAAGAAATGTGTAGGTTGACAGCTTTCCATCGATTCATTCCATCTAATAATTGTTGACAAAGTGCTAAAATGTTTGTTTTCAACTTCCAAATACAGTGGTCAGTACCTATCAAAAGTTGGCCAATAAAGGAAAAGCGATGAACAAGCAACATGGGCGACCAAGGCTCCATTGATGCACGTGGGGACCGAAGGCAGATCAGTGTGTCCAATTATTAAAAAATAAAGAAAGAATTATTTAGTTGTTCACAGAATATTTGATCTGTCAATGTGTTGCATATGTCTGATTTATCGCATGACTCGTTATGCAGAGAAAAGCTGCTATTAAACATTAATCAACTGAGTCAGGATACTAGTAAAGGGGTAGATCAAATAGGCCAATAGGTGATTTTATGCTCCCTTGTAAAAGTATTTTTAGTATTTTTTAAATACAAAAATACAGTAGTTTATTTTGATACATGGAGTGGCTGTTGTATTTTGTAGTTTATTTTGATACACTTAAAATTAAGGTATTTGGTAACTTATTTAAAAATTTATTTTGATGTGTCATTGCCCATCCCTGCTGATACTTATGCATATTTAGGCCTCTGTATTCTAAATAATGTGAAAATAGGCGCTGACGGGCTAAAACGGGTCCCGGCTAAGTACTTTTTAAAATATTTTATCTCTTGTTATTGTGTCTAGAGATTGAGCCTGCACTGCAACATCATTGTACAGCTCCGGTTTGAATACAGTTCTTGAAACCATACTTTCTCCACTTCAGTGAATCGTACCTCACACACTTTGGTGGAAATTCCTGCCTGACGCCAGGTAAGGAAATGGCTACGTAGCAGTGAGAAACACAGTTGTGTGTCAAGATAACTGCACTAAGATAATGATTGTACTTGTGAATATAATATAAACTGCATACTACACATCCAGACTAAAATGGGGTCCCTAAAAAATTGTTTGTAATTATGAAAGTCACAGACGGTAGCTTTAAGGAAGAAATGTCTTATTGACTTAAATTGAAATGGAGCTGTTTAAGGCAATTGATTAGTTTGTCAAAGTGCTGCATGTGTCACTCAAAATAATGAGGGTAATACCTAGCTACGTTCCATCATCATCAAAGTGATCAGTGACAGCATTTTGACTGGCACCTGTCGTGAAATCAATGTAATGAACTTTGTATTCCACACCATCTGCCTCTCTTGGCTTAAACAGTGTGGGGTGCCATTTAGAAATGGACATCTGTGGCCTAGGGTGGTCTACTAACCTAAGCACCTTTCGCTGGTCTATATATTTTTGCAGCGCGGTCCAGAGCTACTTCAGCCCTCTCATTGTCTCTAACCAAATAGCATAACATATATATAAATCACATATTGAACCCCTGACTATGTACCGTCTGTTTACATTTGTACGCATGTTCCAGTACATACAGTGTAATTTATCTCAGTCACCACAAATATTGATTTACTTTTGTTACTTTCGTGTTGTTTTTGCACCTTGACTTTGGCCATTACATCATGGACACTATGCCTGTAAAAATGACCCTGTATTGTGTGTCAGTATGTGATCCAGTCCAGGTTTTGGTTTTGCCCTACAATATCATTGTATGTCCTTATATGGTTCTTCCTGTGTTTAGTTGTTTTGGTTCAGTGTTCACACGTTATGACATTAGTACACTATTTAATTCCCTCTGTAGATTCCCTTGTTGTTGGTCATTGTCTCCGGTCAGTGGTATGTACTACAATCCAGATGAAGTTCTAATGTTCTGTGTTTTCAAGTGTTTAGAGTTTGTTATATTGTAGGGAAGTTCTTGCACACTGTGTGTTTAGTTCAATAAAACCTTCACCACTGTGAAACGCTCCTGCCTTCTGCCTAACTTTGCCTTTAAGAGTGCCAGAATGGCCGACCTTCAAAACAAGGAGACAGCGATTTCCAGAAACTATGGAGCTAGGATACTGGCCTACTTTTGGGAGGACAGTAGCTCTGAGGACGATTTGGACCTGGAAGACAGGCCGTGCCTTATACCAGCAACAAAGCAGGAAGCGGAAGAGGAGGACTGGGCTGAGGGTTGTTCCAAGAAGTTACTGAGAAATCACATTCCAGAAGAAGCTTATGCTATGGGCTATACCAAGGAGGATTATGAATATGACCAGGACGGCGTAGAAGTCTACGGTCGTGGTTTAGTGGACTGGTCAGAGGAGGAGGACCTGGAAAGTCAGGTGGAGCTGGAGGGATTACTGTCTGTTAAGCCCGATTTCCTGTATTACCCTCTGTATACCCAGAAGCATAGTGGCCTGTATTCCACTGCTGGTTTGCTTCTAAAGCTAAGCAGGGTCTGGCCTGGTTAGTCTCTGGATGGGAGACCAATGCTGCTGGAAGTGGTGTTGGAGGGCTAGTAGGGGGCACTCTTCCCTCTGGTCTAAAGATCATTTCCAATGCCCCAGGGTAGTGATGGGGGCATCTGCCCTACATGGGGTGCCATCTTTCGGATGGGACATTAAACGGGTGTCCTGACACGGGGTATTAACCCTGGTGTCATGGCCAAATTCCCAACCAGGCCTCACTTCAATCATGGCCACCTAAAAATCCCCCTTTTTCCTAATTGGCATATATAACTACTCACCTCTCCATGTGATAGCTGATGGGTGGTGAGCGTTCTGGTGTAAAATGGCTGCCGTGCATCACCCAAGTGGGTGCTACACATTGGTGGTGGATGAAGTGGGCTTTCCCCCTCACTGTGTGAAGCACTATATAAGTTGAACTAATATTATTATTATTATTATTATATCAGTTTTGGGCAGTCGTGCCTTGGATTTCACACAGACCCTCTGGGCGGCAGACCACCCTCTTTTGGATTCATATGAGGGCTTTACAGGCCTACTTCAAGGCATGTATTCCAGATCATTTATGCCCCAGGAGACTGAGTCTACCAGGTCAGCACCAGCTGTCGTTGCTGCCTCGCCACCAGATGTCACCGCTGAGTCAACACCGGAAGTCGCTGTTGAGTCGCCAAGACAGTCAGGAGCTACGCTAGAGCTCGACTCCTCGGCCGAGCTGCCGAGCTTCCAGTGCTATCTGCTGCTACTGCCGAGGTTCCAGAGCTATCTGCTGATACTGCCGAGCTTCCAGAGCTATCTGCTGCTGCCGCTGAGCTTCCAGAGCTATCTGCTGCTGCCGAACTACCAGAGCTATCTGCTGCTACTGCAGAGGTTCCAGAGCTATCTGCTGCTGCCGCTGAGCTTCCAGAGCTATCTGCTGCTGCTGCCAAGCTTCCAGAGCTACCTGCTACTGCTGCCGAGCGTCCAGAGCTACCTGCTGCTGCTATGCTACCAGAGCTACCTGCTGCTGCTATGCTACCAGTGCTACCTTCTGCTGCTATGCTACCAGTGCTACCTTCTGCTGCTACGCTACTAGTACTACCTACACTCTACGCTATCAGTGCTACCTGCTACTACTACGCTATCAGTGCTACCTGCTGCCCCCACCAGGCTTTCCTGCTGCCTGGCCTACTCCAGGCTCCAGTGTCCCCTGTTGCCTGGCCGCCCCCAGTGTCCCCTGACAGCCACAAAGAAATCAGAGAGTGCAGGAAAAATCAGAGAGGGGAAGTGAGCAACATGACATATCTGAGTCCAAGCATAAAGTTTGAGCTCAGCAAATCCATGCACAAGCAGTGGCTATTTGAGTGTGAGAGCAAGGTTTTGAGGGAAATTATTACAAAATCAGAACGTAATATTAATTATGAATAAAGATAAAATAAATAAAACTCCATACAGGAATAGCACTCCAAATGTATACTTTTAATTATGCCACACAGACGTTTCGGGCAAGACGCCCTTCTTCAGCATGTGTATAATGGCAAAATAATGGCAATCACAAACTCCGTAACAGGTGAGACACTCAGAGGTACATTAGTGCCTGCCTGGAGTTTGCCAAAAGGCACCTGACGGACTCTCAGACCATGTGAAACAATATTCTCTGGTCTGATGAAACAAAGATTGAACTCTATGGCCTCTTTGGCAAGCATCAAGCACCGCTCATTACATGGTCAATACCCTCCCTACAGGGAATCATGGTGGTGGCAGCATCATGCTTTGAGCATGTTTTTCAGCGGCAGGAACTGGGAGACTAGTCAGGATCGAGGGAAAGATTAATGCAGCAATGTACAGAGACATCCTTGCTGAAAACCTGCTCCAGAGGGCTCTGGACCTCAGACTGGGGCGGAGGTTCATCTTCCAACAGGACAACGACCCTAAGCACACAGCCAAGAGAACAGAAGTGGCTACAGGACAACTCTGTGAATGTCCTTGAGTGGCCCAGCCAGAGCCCAGATTTGAAAAGGATTGAACATCTCTGGAGAGTTCTGAAAATGGCTGTGCCCCATCCAACCTGATGGAGCTTGAGAGGTCCTGCAAAGAACAATGGGAAAACTGCCCAAAAAAAAGGTGTACCAAGCTTCTAGCATCATACTCTAAAAGACTTGTAATTTTTGCGAATACTTATGTACATGTGCCTTTTTTGTTTTAAATTTTTTAATATATTTTGCAAAGATTTCCAACGTGTGTTCTTTCACATTATGGGGTATTGTTTGTAGTATTTTGAGGGAAATAATGAATGTCATCTATTTCGAAATAAGGGGGGAACATAACAAAATGTGGAGAAAGTGAAGCGCTGTGAATTCTTTCCGGGTGCACTGTAGTAAACCATGATATTTGTTCAAACAGCAGTTTGTTTTCCACTGGGAGACTTCCCCTAAGATAATTAATGAGCCTGAAGATGAGCTGGTCCAACGGGGCCTTGGCACAATGTGACACCACATTCAGTCTGTGTTAGTGGCAACATAAGACTTAAGGTTTTGGTGTAAATCCCCAGTGTAACACTACATCAGACGGCACAAAATCAATCCTATCATCTCTTGGGACTAAACCCTGCAGACATCAGTAAGAGCAGTGATGTACTGAGGGGTAAATGGAGTTTAGCTGCATTTTCTTTTAGTTGAAAAATGTATTGTAACACTAAGTAGCTATACTTCTTTTTGTTTTTATGAACAGCAAATCAGTTTCTATTACCACTGATATCAGAATATTTTTTATAAATATCTATTCCCTTGAGTAATATATTTGTCACATTTTCCATTAATTGTAACATAGCTGTATGTCAACATACAGTACATTAATTGGAAAGACTAAACTAAGACTTTAAAATGTTGCTTTTATTTGTAATCTCTCCTGGACAGGCTATGTAACCATACATTAATTGGTGTAGCTCTGTCATGATTGTATAATCATACTGTACACCTGGATGTGTCTGATAAGGTCCTATTTTAAACTGACTAATTACTCAAGGCTAGTTTTACGTTAACAAGATTAATGTTTATGACAAATTCAACTAACTGCTAGTCTATCAAAGAATATAAAACCATTTTGCCAGAACTCTGTGCTTCAAGTTCAAACCGACTGTTGCTTGCTCTACTGGGTTCTAGGCTGGGTATCTGTAGCAATTTTTGTGTGTGATAATGTAAAAAAATATTGATTGATTGAACATTTTCTACAAGAAACCTTGTAATAAAGCATTCCGTTATCAAACGTAGTTAGTTTTGTTATGAAGGATGGACAAGGCTTCTCTCACAAGTCATCATTAATGGAGCTCTTGGAGAAAAAGCTATGAAGCCTCTATTTAATGCCACAAGGCCATTGGGATGCATTTAATTTATCGAGAACAGAGAGATCCCACGTTCTGACACAACAGCAGGGGGTCTTTGAAAGCAACGCAGCATTTCAACACAGCGAACCTTTGAAGGTCTCTCCCTAAAACAGAGCCGGATTCAAAAGCTAAAAGTACCAGGCTGCACCTAAAACATTACAGCCGAAGACAGACAAGTTCATCATGAATATCTCTGACAATGTTTTCTTTCCGTTGGCCACCTCTTGTTAGTTACATATTCGAACGAGATTATACAAGATGAACATTTGGACAGAGATAGATGCCTGTTCATGCTGCAATACTATAACAGAATATTTTGCCTAAGGATCTACTACACTTCCTGGCAACATTTTTATAGTTTTCTTCTAGGTGAAAAATGGTCGCCATTGACAACAAGGTGCTGTACGACCCTCACTACAACCCCCCGTTGACCAAGAAAAGGTTCTGTCCCTCGGCATATTCTCAAGGTGACTAATTAGTGAAGGTCCTGACAGTGTGAAACCAATAGGCAGTCACATGAAAAACAGCCAAACATAAATAATACGTTTACACTTCAGTAACATTCATAAAGGCACGATAATGATGCGAAAGACGAATGTGTTCTGAAAAGATATATAGATAAGAAGGTATTGATGAACCTTGCTGTAAAGCGCATGCCAACGAAACAGGAACAAATGGCGCCAATGTCAAAATGTCCACTAATGAGAAATGTGTCTTAGTGTCTTTTCTTCAGAGATCTGAGTTTAATTTAGAAATTCATCATTCAGTGTAGTCTTGGTAATTGTTGTTATTGTGAGGGATTGGCAAAGTTATGAGGCGCAATGCTCCTCAATGCAGTAATAATTCTGGTAATACAAAATGCTCACTTCTGAGACATTAAACTTTTTGAGAACTTTATTTATTAGAAGACAAGCTGCTGTTGTAACTCAGAAGATGATTAGCACATTCCAGGCAATTATTCTTGTATAACAGCCGGATTTGACATGCTCAATCCCATAAAATATGTTTTTCTTTTTTTAACAGCAACACTATGAACTTTTCTAAATGTGTCCAGTGCAATTCCACCGAAACGTCTAAATTTCGATTGAGCTGTGTTCTAACAGTCACAGTGTGGATATTGCTGAGGGCAAACTCAAAGGGTGTATGGGAAATTGATGCAGAGACAAGTTTAGGTCAATTATGGTAAATGTCAGTCCATCTCATAATTGTATTTTTTGTGTCCAAAGGATCATAATTTGGCCAATTATGCAGCCTGGATGAAAGCAGCAGAAGGAGAAAGAAAACCTGTGACTGTGTTTAGGCGTGTGCTATAAAGTCTGAGGTTATTGAATGCATCAACACAGAGAGAGAAAGACATTAGTTTGCTGATTGGACCCAAAAAGTGCTGAAATGAATGCCTTGTTGTGCCTTTGTCACCCACTTGGGTAACACGTGAAGGGAAATTGGTTTTACCTTAGTCAGGTAATCATTACTAAATGAATTTGCTCAAAGCCAATGATGTAAGTGGGATAAACATACATCTCTGAGATTAATATAAATTTCACTTACGTAATGAAAGGCAGTGTGATTATTGATTTTTGAGGTTAAGCACACAGGGCACTACTGTTCTACACTAAAATGATGAGTTTTCAATTTAACAGCGAGCTGTCAACAATTACTGTACATTGAACTATAATCAGGTTTTTCTTGTCCTAGACTTGGACAAACAAAATATCTTAAATTTTTTATTATTGTTTAACTTTTATTTTCCAGGTCAGTCTCACTTAAATTATATACATATATATATTTTCTTTTTTAATTTTTAATTTTACCTTTATTTAACCAGGTAATTTGACTAAGAACAATTTCTTATTGACAGCAATGACCTGGGAGCAATTAAGGTAAAGTGTCTTGCCTAAGGACACAACAACATTTGCTCATTCGGAAATCAAACTAGCAACCTTTAGCGCCCCTAATGTTTAATTGAATTACTTTCAGTGACCAGTGTTACAAAGTTGTACAAACTGTATTTCTTGATATAAAATAAATTGATTTAGATTGTACAATGACTCCAAACTCGACGCAGTAATTATTTGGCTATTTAAACAGAAATTGCAATGAGGAAATGACGAGACGTGCTACCATAATTATTGTAAATCTAAGCACACGCTGGCTCATCTTTGATCTAAATTTGATCTAAAAAAGGAATTATCATCCCAAATGAATAACTTTATCATATTTTGAAAATAACAATAAATACAGTATTTACAATGTTCATAAGCTGGTCACTGAAATAAAAAATAGTTATGTTGTTACAGCTAGAAAATTCTACAAATAGCACCTTTAATAAGTGATTAAATAATATCGTGAATATTCAACCTCAGTAGGTTACTGTTACACTTTCTACATCCGACACTAATACTACATCATCAGGTTTTTCAAAACAAATGCTATGACATCATCGTCATCCAAAACTATCACGATTACCTTTTTCATCACTGTCAACAGCATTGTCACCATTTTAGTCACATATAATTTGCGTTACTTTCCCCATTCTTAAAGACATTTGAATCACTAACAGATGCACCCAGTTAACTGCACATGTCTGATAAGCGTCAAAGTGTCACCATCATCGTACAGCTGGTCAGACACAGCCTATGTTTGGGAGCTAGCCTTCACTGTTTAATAATTCAGGCCCACAGCTGTCTCATACTCGGCTGCTTCACGCGCTCTGTCCTATTACAGCACCAATAGCTTTCATTTCATACTTTAACGTTGAGTCTTCCTCAACGCCGAGGAAACAGAGTAATCAGAGCCATGTACTTTCTACTGCATACCTACAGTAATAGGAATGCCTTAATCGCTTGACCCCAAAGGCCAGTACATGTAGCATCCTTTCCAGTTACAGGCAATTATGAATATATATGAATATACTAGCGCCTTTGACTTGTGTGTGTGTATGTGTGTACAGTATGTGTACACACACATATATATATATAAATATATATATTAGTCTTTTTATAACTCGAGATATCTTTAATTATTGACTCAAGCCTGAAGGAAAGTGGTTAAAGACCTTCTCTATTTTTCCTCCCTGAGCTCGGCTTGACGAAAGAAAAGGATCTTTGGGTGAGCGAGGCATCCTGGCAAGATGAAAGTGTAATTATCTCCAAGAAAACGAGTTGGAAAAGGCTTTTTAATTAGGAGCCTGACGCTGAATCGGCACACTGAGAATGTGTGCATTGTGATGGATGGTGTTTGTATCTCCATAGTGACTGAAGATAGAATAATCATCTGCTGATGGGGGGGGGGGCTTTGAGAAGTGAAGCTGGAAAAAGTGGACAAACCACATGATTCTAGGAGTAGGTGTGTGTGATAGTGAGAGCTGGGAAGTACAACCCTCAAGCAAAGTGAGAGGCCATGTTGGGTCCTGTTTCACCACAGCCGATTGGTTAGCCTCTCTTCACACTCCACTCTCTTGGGCTTTTACTCCCTCTCTCATCCCAGCAGGAGGTCCCACATCTGCCAAGGCCCTGATGGTTCTTCTCAGCCCCCAACTCTCTGGCTGCTCCGCAGATTGCATGCAAAATTCATAATCAGTAGATAATCACAGTCAACGGCTGTGTTGTGAGAAAGCGGGGAGGCACTTTGAGGTGGCTGGAAAGTGTTCGGTTGAAACATTAGGTTTAATCATGCAGAACAACATTTGTATGTCATTTATGAGTGATGTGTGTCACAACAACTATGTATTCTAATTAATCCCAGAACAGAGCATATGGTAATGTGATTATATCTATGCTAACTCGATTATGAGCTTGAAATGCCGAAGGTGTGCTTTGGTTTTTAAATGTCATCTTAACCATTTTGTTGTTGTTTTTATTGACAAATTGACTCTAAATACCAACACCACATTGTTTTTTCCCTACGTAAATGAAATAATATTAAGTCAAATACTTACCCAATAAATAAATGTACACATAAAAAGTAGTACTATTATTTATATTATATTGTCATTATGTAAGGATATCTGTCCGAAAATACTATTTTGGATTTTGTCTGCAATACTGTCTATACATAAAAATAAAAATAAATAAAAGGTTATTTTCGTAATCAACAACTGAGCTGGTGTAGACAGGGAAATGCTTACTTATGGGGATTTACATTTTTATTTTTACATTTTAGGGTAACACTTTATTTTGAGAGTCCAAAAAGTGTATCTGTAGATGCTCTACCGAATATCTGCAGACGATCAACATTTTAACAAACTATCTACTAACCCTAACCCTAATCCTAACCTTATCCCTTCCCCTACGGTTAAGCCTAACATTAACCATTACCCTAAAACATATTCTAAACTTACCCCTACCCTTAAACTACAAAATTAGTTGCATATCAACAAATAGTTTGTTGATAGTTTATGGATGATTAACTGTGAAACAACCACAACAGTGAATTGGAAATTTGATGAATGATCTCATTGAATGCTGGGGATGATTAGGGTGCCATGATGGTACATGTATGAGGGCCAGATTAGAAATGTGTACAGACACCGGGGTTAAAGGACAACTCCGGCGCAAAATGAACCTAGGGGTTAATAACACATTGGTACCAAGTCGACCGTTCTCTGTGATATGTTTTCATGCTAATCGAATGCGCCCAGTTTTAGTGTGAACTGATAATTATCTTATAACGCTAGTTGTGAGGGCATGGATGAAGTAAAAATAAATCGCTATTTTATACCACTAACAAGACTCAAAATAGCACAATACTTCCACTGTAGCATAATGAGGGTCCCTACATGCAAACCGAAGCGTTGAGAACTTTGTAAGACCAGCACACCCATGGGTGCAGAGATGGGTGCAGGTGCATTTGCTATTTAAACAACGCAGGCGCTGGACGGGAAATTGACAACTGCGTCAGTCTTAACCTAGCAAAGACACTTCGTGCTTTGCGCTGTGTTGTGCCGGGTTCAAGATAGGGCCCAATATCTTACAGTGACTGTCATTGTGGTACAAGAGCTATAAAAACAATCTGTCACATTTACTTAAGAAGGCATGCTGGGAAATATGCAAATTAGAAATTAACACTCCTAGTGAAAGTGAATAACTTAATTTAGTGTTAAAAATACACTCTCATGTGTAATGAAAACAACACTAAGTGTCAGATTTAACACTATTTAAGAGTAAAAATCTTAACACTAACGTAAGTGCTAATTTATCTCTGATTCAGTGAGAACTATATAAAAACTCAGAGTGTTCATTTGAACAAACTCTGAGTTAAATTATTAAATTATAATTGCAGATTTTGCTGTGTCAGATGTCTTCATCACTGCCCTGGGGCATTGGGAATCATCTTTAGGGAAGACTGTCCCCTACTGGCCCTTCAACACCACTTCCAGCAGCATTGGTCTCCCATCCAGAGAATGACCAGGTATAACCCTGCTTAAACTTAAATGCAAAAAAGCAGTGTAATACAGGGCGCTATGCTGCTGGCTAAATTGGTCAGAAAAAATTTCAGGAGGAGCAAGATCCTTTAATATTCATAGTGTCTGTTGTTAAACAAACTTATTAAGTGTTGTTTTCTAGTTGTTAGACCAACACATTGTTGTTCTTGTCTTTCCATTTTGTTATTTTGTCAACATCCACACGTAAACACACACATAGTCTGCACACTTCAAGCATCTCCAAGGCTCATCATCAATCAAATGGTAGTCAAAATGGAATTCAACTGCAGAATAAATAATGAAAAATAAAAGACAATACTTTCTACTCCTCTAGTGGGACATGATGACTTGGTAAGCAAAATATTCTGACGCATTATACAAAAGGCTTTTTTAAAAATAGTCAGCCACTTTATGGCCTGTTCCTTTCCAATGCAGTGAAATGGATGACATTCTTTGTCACGCTGACACGGCTCATAGCTTCAGAAGGCCTCTTGACAAATGAACCCACGGCCGGAGAGTCACTCAGCCTTGTCACGCCTATGAATTTATAATGAGGAACGACATTCACTCCACATACTATCCTGCTTTCCGTTCACCTCAACAATACTTGCATTCTCAAAGCTGAGGAAGTAAATCACTTGGTAAAAATTTAAGTTAGTGCTTCGTTTAACTATAAGTTAATGCCCTATGAGGCTATTATAAATGTGCTTTTATTGTATAATAAAGACTGAATTGAGATTATTTATTTATTTTTGGTCCCACACAATGTCCTGAGAGCTTCATTGAAAATGAGACTCATCTCAATTGATTTACCCGATTAAAGATTCCAAAATACTCCAAAAGTATTTGACTTTCTTTGTTGTTATTTGCCCTTTGTATTCCTACACTTTTAAATTGAATTGATACAAAGTGTATAAAGTGAAAGTGCTGACTGTCATCTTTAATTTGACGGACCACTTAGAAATTACAGCACATTTTGTTATAATCCTTTTTGGGTACCAAAGATATTTGGACATAATAACATTATGTATAATCAATACATATACAAGTCCTTCTCAAGAAATTAGCATATTGTGATAAAGTTCATTATTTTCCATAATGTAATGATAAACATTAAACTTTCATATATTTTAGATTCATTGCACACCAACTGAAATATTTCAGGTCATTTATTGTTTTAATACTGATGATACTTGGTCGGGAATCCTTTTGCAGAAATGACTGCTTCAATGTGGCGTGGCATGGGGGCAATCAGCCTGTGGCACTGCTGAGGTGTGATGGAGGCCCAGGATGCTTCGATAGCAGCCTTAAGCTCACCCAGAGTGTTGAGTCTTGCGTCTCTTAACTTCCTCTTCACAATATCCCACAGATTCTCTATGGGGTTCAGGTCAGGAGAGTTGGCAGGCCAATTGAGCACAGTAATACCATGGTCAGTAAACCATTTACCAGTGGTTTTGGCACTGTGAGCAGGTGCCAGGTCATGCTGAAAAATGAAATCTTCATCTCCATGAAGCTTTTCAGCAGATGGAAGCATGAAATGCT
>JACXGM010027707.1:0-14374 GCA_016801145.1 Umbra pygmaea | reverse complement strand
AAGTGTCGAGGTGTCCATGAGCAAGACACCTAACCCCAGTTGCTCCCGACGAGCTGGCTGGCGCCTTGCATGGCTGACACCGCCGTCGGTGTATGAATGTGTGAATGAATGGGTGAGTGTGAGGCAATGTAAAGCGCTTTGGTGGCCATTGTTGGTCAGAAAAATGCGCTATATAAATGCAGTCCATTTACCATTTACCTTTTGACAATGCCTTGCCACCCATAGTTGATTGTTTTCTTCAGTTGCACTACCAAGGACTGAAATGCTTCTGGAAAAGCTTGTTTCATTCTGAGCTTATCAAAATGACCACAGCTGATCACAGTTGAAAGTCAATTGGCTTTGTGTGCTATTGAGAAGGTGATTAACTGCACATGGTTTGGTTTACAAGTCATTTTTAGGAGGGAGGTGATTCTTTTTTGAACTCAGTAATTCTGTTTTTTAATTTGTAATTTCTTTTTTCTGACAAGTTGGTATTATGTCTTTTACTTGGATGTTATGAGGTGTTTGTCCATTTTCATTTCAGGCTGCAGAGCAACAAAATGTGATTATTTTACAGGGGGGTGATTATTTTCTATACCCACTGTAAATAGACAAGAATTAGTTTTTCAGTATGTAGAGAACTACAATGCCGGGCTTCCTGCTTCGCCCAAGTCCTGCCCACACAGCATTCCCACACACAGAAGTTAAATTTGCCTCTTTCACGCAAACTGGATGCGCGAAATAGGTGGTATCGCATCCATCACACCATGCTAAACGCATCTATCACGCCGCAGGACGTCCAGACGCGCGTAAACGCATCTTACATTGACTTAACATGGAAATCACTCGCTCCAGACACTCAATTCGCGTTCGGTCTGAACGTAGCATAACGGCCCTGTCCACTTGCCATTTGGATTTTCGCCTGCCAAAGCATTGTTTGCTCTTCGCTGGCCACTTGTGGGCGTGTATGTTTAAACTGTTCCAAAAATGTGTAAAATGCAGGGAGCTGACTAGCTCTCATATCTAGCAGTATAGTATGATGTCAATCCACCTTTGTTGATAATTAATTGAATGAAAAACTAACAAATTAATCATAATTCACATTGTTCTTGTGGAGAAAGTAGTTTCAGTAGTAGCTGCTGTAGTGTGTAGAGGACGATGTTACACCAAATGAAATGTCGTCCTACTGAGTAGTAATATTATCCCAAAATAATGACTTCCCACTATAGTCTACATTTATGAAGGGAATAATTGCATTTATATATATATGAAACGATTTACACAAAGTTCTCCATTGCAAACATGAATAATGACAGAAAAATACTTGTTGTGTTGACATTGCAGCTTTACGGCAGATGACAATAGAGGGCTACAGCCAATTTCCCAAGCTAGCAACGTAATTACAAAACTAACGTTTGATGTCTAGCAGGTGTGTAGAGACATACAACCCATTGAGTTACACCAACAGCCTCAAACTATTTTACACATGACGCTTTCTTTATGTGTGTGTCAGTGTATTTTAACAGGCATTAAACACATTGTACATCTGGAAATCCAGACATCTTAATTATTAATTTTCCATCAGTGTTGGTCATATAAAGATTGTATGGTAACTTTTCAAATGGATGATACAGACAGGAGGAACAGACACAATGTTTCTGATTGGCTGTCGCCGAACCCTGACAAGCAAAATTTGTCTCATATTTGCATAAAATAGGATTGATCCTGTCTTTCGACGCTTTTCACAGCAGCTTTGCATCGCCAGGTATCCCACACTGCCATGCGCGCACTGTCACGTGAGCCAATTGCAAAGAAATTTGTCTTTGAAATGCCTAGTGGACAGGGGTCATAAGAGTGCTCCTGAATGCAAACCCAGGTGTGTTAAGAACAACCCCCACCCGCGAATGGGGGATGGGTTGGCTATTGAGTAAAGTGTAAAGTGGAGAAAGTGCTAAAGACTAGGTTTTAAGATGTGTTGTACCCTAGAAGTATGATCAGAATCAATTTTGATAGAGCATATGACTGATCTTGCATTGCTTGCACAAAAAAGTATACTTCAAGTTTTATGTTATCTGACATTTACTGTTATTTGTCATATACAGTATACTGTGACTGCTGAATGAACATAAACATGGCAACATAATTTACTATCTGGCTGGAGGAGTAATTAATTATACATGCTCACACTAATGTTTCAATGCAGCTTGCAGTTTGTTTGAAATAACGAACCTCATCAACGGAAAGAACTCGATGAAGCGCTTTTGAAACCCATGTTGTCATAGCTTCTTGGTACACAATGGCTACCATAGTTGCCACACGCATTTGAAAAAGTGAGGCACTAGAGGCAGGGGTGCCACCAGAAATCTTGGGCCCCATGACAAAAA
The DNA here is from genome assembly GCA_016801145.1 of Umbra pygmaea. Classification (NCBI taxonomy): domain Eukaryota; kingdom Metazoa; phylum Chordata; class Actinopteri; order Esociformes; family Umbridae; genus Umbra; species Umbra pygmaea. Next base: position 12,011 of record JACXGM010027707.1, on the reverse strand, counting down.
ATAAAATTGGGCCCCTTCTGCACAGCTGTTGTAGTTTTTACCTATTTTTTGGGGCCCCTGTCAGGGGGCCCCTGACTAGAGGGCACTATTCGTTTTTAATGCAAAATACAATTTCACTGCTTGATGGGAGAAATTCCTACACAGTGTACCTTTAAGATATTAAGTATGTCTATGATAAATATAATTTGAGTATATTGGAAATTATCTAAATTCGAACGATTATAAATACTTTTAGAATACTTAAGTTCAACTTAAATTGAGAGCATTTTATTAGCATTTTATTATATTACATACATTTATAGGTATCTCATTTGGGACACTTTTTTGTACTTAAGTGTATGTTTTGTACATTTTTATGAAGAGCAATGAAATACTGTTGAATGCACATTACATAATTACATACAAATTGCAAAAAACATACAGAACGTTTTTGAGGTATTTGTATTATTTTTACTAATAGGACAGTAGAAAGCAGAAGCTAGTGAGACAGGTATTTACAGGAGGCAAAGAGGAAGGGCACAGACAGTTGACTGAGGTGGTGCTCGAAATGTGAGGTAAATATAGTTATTGTATTGAAGTGTAACAAAATGAAATTACACTATACTAAAAGATTGGGAGGGAATACTTTTCAATATACTTTTAATAAGTGTGTTAAAGTGTACTGTAAGCATATTTATATTGTAATGAACTTATACTCCAGAAATATATCTTGTATTTGAAGTATGTTATTTTATTTATTGTAAGTTTTTTATTTTCTACTTGAAAATCCTGAACTTTTAACAATTAAGTTAAGAATCACTTTTGATTTTGCACAGATGACTGAAAGCTATCAGGCTGTTAACATATAGCGCCACACAAAAATATAACTTGTTGCTGCCATTAGAGTGAGTGAAAGCCATTTCTATGAAGCTTGTGTTGCATTTAGATTGATTACTTTTTGAATAAGAAGACTGTTTGATATAGGATGTTGTAAACCAGGTCGCTTGACTTAATGTACTGTACGTTTGAGCCATGGAATGTTTTCAAGTAAATGGACTTCTTTCATTTCAATTTAGTCATTGCCGTCCAGTCCACAGACTGTTGGTAAATCAGCATATTCCTAACCTAAGTAAACAAAAGTTATGTTCAAGTCATAGAGTTCCAGTTTTGCAGTTTTTCTAAAAGGAATAGCATTGGTAGTGTGGTGGTGCAGGTTTCTTGAAAATGGAAATGGAAATCAATTAGTCTGATGCAAATAAAAACTTTTCAGCAAGATTCTTAATTTGACTGTTTACTTGAAAGTAAATCCAATAAAAACAAATTGTTTTGTCATACGGTCATAAACTGTTGCTTCATAGACTCCTTTTTTACCACTAAATTTAACACCAATGCAAAGCAAATTACATCAGTCAGACTAAACTAATAGAGCATTTAATAGGGGGTTCCCAAATTATCTAAATGCAGATAACATTTTCACCAGTATACACCTTAATAATAATAATTGGAGTATTAAAGGACAACTCCGGTGCAAAATGAACCTAGGGGTTAATAACACATTGGTACTGAGTCGACCATTCCTTGGGATATGTTTTCATGCTAATCAAATGTGCCCAGTTTTTGTGCAAACTGGTAATTACTTCATAACGCTAGTTGTGTGGGCATGGATGAAGTAAATCGCTATTATATACCACTAAGGCTCAAAATAGCACCACACTTCCATGGTAGCATAATCAGGGTCCCTACATGCAAACCGAAGCATTGAGAACTTTGTAAGTGTACAGAAAGTTTATTAGAAAAATAGTTTAAAAGACATTACTGTTTGTGTACACAGCCAGGTGCCATCTTCGAAAAACAGATTTGATTAGTCGAACCACAAACACCGTGCTACGTGAGCTGAACTGTGACTTGGAATCTTCCATGGCAAGAGGTTTTGCGGTCATTCATGCAGATCAATGAACAAGACAGCTGGCAATGCAAACTAAAATCGAACACAATTTGATCACAGTTCAGCTCACAAAGCACAGAGTTTGTGGTTTGACTATTCAAGTCTGTTTTCTGAAGATGTCGCCTGGCTGTATACACGAACGGTAATGTCTTTTAAACTATATTTCTTATATTGGCTGCTGCCAAGAGCACAGAAGTCTTTGTAAGTGCTCACTGTGATTGCATGGCAGGGTAAGATGACTGTATTATACCAATACTATCTTACAGTTCTACATTAAACAGTTTAAGAAAAGTAAGGTGAATTATACATTTTAATGACATTTTGGAATAAAAGTATTGTATTTATGTGTTTATATTCCATTTTAGACTGGGAGAGACATGCTCTCGTGTGGGGGCATTACTGTTTAAGCTAGAGGCATCTGACTTTCCCGAAACACTTCTGATTTATGTTCTATCTTTCTAATAAGGGACTGGTTTTCACCTGGGAAAGCAGGTAATTGCAATTAGGTAAAAAAAATTTTTTTAAGTGTTTCGGCCCCCTCCAGGACCGGAGATGATGACCCCTGGTATAGGGTATACCAGAGTGGCACCCACCAGTATAGTTTGTGCATGGAACAAAGTCTCCACAAAGAAAGTGGAGGCAGACAGAGTGCACAACATCTGCTTCTACTCACAAAAAGCAAAGCGGAAAAAGGAAGGCAGGACCCAGAATAGTCCAATTCCAGTAGCTAATCTGCAGCAGCAGGAGCAGTTCCTCCAAATGTTGTCTGCGACACCGTGGTTCACAACTCTATCAATCATTGAGGAACAGGTAGAGGCCATAGAAGAGGTAACCAAGTAACAATTGCAATGTGCTGTATGATAATAAGAAGAGAGTCGGAAGGGTGACTGGAACATCAGCACATAGAGTACTGCACACATCCCAAATATTACCATCTAAAACACTGTTGAGAGACATTCTTCATGCATGGTCGGTCCAAAAGCAACTCAAGGTTCCTGGAATTGACTGGGGGAGGGAGCATGAACGAGAGGCCGTACAAATGTACAAGTATGCTCTGGGCCTAGAAGTGTACACAGCCCAAAGTACCATTACAACAACAGATGAGGTACACAAGGTTCACACAAGCCTAAACGTTTTGAGAGCTGGCTTCCGTGTCTCCATAGACAGGCCCGATGTTGGTATCAGTTATCAGTGACACATATGTGTCCTGTGAGTGCTGTGGGAGAGGAATAGTGGAGGCAAAGTGTCCCTTGAAGCGAATAGATGTTTCTATAGAGAATTGGCCCACAGACAGAACTGGCCATCTGGACACTTTGTTCACATTGAGGAAGAACCGAAGCTATTAAACACAGGTAATGCAAACAGAGAAATTAATGGCGTGTTCTCATTTGTGGTATGGTTTTGAAGGTGGTTAGATTTGTTACATTATCTTTTTTAATCACAGGTTCAGCTGCAGATGTATGTTTGAAGAACACAGTATGCAGACTTCATTACCTGGAAACTGGACTGTGATTTACAGAGTTTGTCATGATAAAAACTTCATCAATGAGGCTATGGATGCTATGAGCTGTTTCTGCGCCAGGCACATGCATCCTAAACTGGTGGGTGCCTCAGCTCAGGTTCCAGAATCAGAGCCATATGTAAAATAAAATCTATGTAGACACGTGGAGAAAACAGAATCACACATTCTTGATTTGAGATCTCAGAATGTTAATGTCTTATAATTTTAATTTGTGTGACATTTGTATGATTTATGAAAGTCACGACAACAATATATTTAATATGATTCCTTTGAATTTACAGGAGACTGAGGTGCATGAGACGGTGCTAGGTGGAAAACAGTGCAGTAAGGTAGACAATGGTAAAATGGTGTTTAGGCAGCAAGATTTAAACCTGGACTATGTAACCTTTTTGAAAACTACAAACACAGAAATTATGTTTTAGTACTAGTAAACTCTAGGACTGTTGGATCCAGTGGTTGAAAACATAACCTTATATAATACAAAATATAGGAAAAAGCAGAATAGCTAAATTGACTTTTCACAACTTCTACAGCAATGAATGCATATTATGGACAAAATAATAATGTATATTGTCACAAGTCGGTTATATTGTCACTGTATTATTCCTGTGTTCAGTAAAAACAAAAATATATAAAAAACTATTAAAAAGATTTTACTTCAGGACAAATTAATGGAAAATGACATAGTGCTGCTTTAAGGGAAAGGCAAAATAGTATTTACAATAATTATTTAGAAAGCAATACTTGAGATGTTTAATAAAGACTTTCTAGAATGAACCATTAGGGGTTTCAGCTAGAAACATATTTCAAGGCAAAAAATATTAGCACCACATTGTGTGCAGTAATATACACTGTTGCTCTACAGCAGGGGTGCCCACTCCTGCTCCTAAAGAGTCCTGTTGGTCTTCTCTCCAACACCAGTTGACACTAACATGATCAACTTCTTCATCCAACTAATTAATAGAATCAGTTGTGCTAAATAAGGGTTGGAATGAACATACATGATGGTAGCTCTCCAGGGGCAGGAGTGGGCACCCCTGCTCTAAAGTGTATATTTATATACATTTAAATGGTCTTAAACATAACCTTTTCTGTTCTTGTTAAACACAACACTGTTTTTGTCAATGGTAGCTACATCCATGTTCTCTATCTTATCCTGCAGGGACTTCACAAACAGAACAGGAAGTGGCCATCCAGGATGTGGAATCTGCATATCAGGACACCAATAACACTTTCTGTTATAATATTTATCAGCATAAAAAAGCAGATAATAGTTCCACTGTTCTCTGTATTTGTTAAATGATTATTTGTTAAATAACTGTTACACAAATACCTAAAGTCGAACTTTGTGCTGTGTTGTTGAATATTACATTAATGTAGGAGTTTAATAAATACGTTTTTTATCATTTTATGTGCCATCCATTTGACATATCAAATAATATACCAGTCTGCGGCAAATAAATATTCTTGCCCATATGAATCCAAACATTTGACTTTTAATTCTGGACACTTCCACATCTTTGCCTGGAAGGTATTTCCTGCCACGAGTGAAGTCTGGGGTTTCGTGACTTAGTACCAAATAAGGCAAAGTCGTCTTTTAGGTTAAAACCCTGATCACCAAGATCTGAAACAAGACATGCGTTAGGTGTAGGCCTACTGCATTCAATGTTTGTGGTGCAACTAATTTACAATACTTGTCCATGCATAAAAAATAAATCAATGTATGTGATGAACTTTTACACTGTAGTACATGTGCACTGTATGTAGGATGCTACATTACCTGGTCCCCAGGATGGTACAGTGGTGAAAGGAAGCCAGATTCCCTCACCATCTTAATATCAGATGCTCTTCCACCCCAACCTTTGGACTAGAAGCTAATGATGGCTGCAGGACTACATGCAATTAAATACTTGACTGTACTTCTTGTATCTTGAGTAAGTTTTTGCCCTGTAAAAAACATTAAGAAAAACTAAGGTGGTTAACCTCTGTGAAGTTGGCACCCCATAAAACGAAATAATCTCCAAAACTATGCCATTGATTTATGCTGCGTGTGTGCTCGATTTGTGCCTTACTGACTGACATTTATCAGTCAGTAAAATGAAAAAAAAACCATCAGTTATGTAACTGTACTTGGGGCACTGGTTCGGTGCAATTTAGATGAGGTAGGGTGGAGAGTGACGTCACTGCCCCAAATTATATTAGTTATTTCTAGAGGGGATATAGATACAATGTTAATTTTAACGGTACATATTGGCACAAACCGAGCACAAACGAACGACACAGTTTTTGTACGATTTCGTCAAAATGGGGTAAAGAGTGACGTCACAGCTCCCAAATAAATTTATCATATCATATCTAGATACAATGTTTGAAAATAGATACAATGTTTGTATTAATGGCACAAAAGTTCATATTTGCGGCACAAATCAGCACAAACCAATGGCATAGTTTTGGATATTATTTCGTTTTATGGGGTGCCAACTTCACAGAGGTAAATAACCTGTGTTCAAAAGCTACTTTGCCAAGGAATCATGAATTACATATTTCTTTGGTGTCTTCCTTGGATTCTGGCGTACCTTGACCAGACGGAGGAAAAGCTGTTGCTCAGTAGATATTTGATCAACTTTACGTTGTGAATTGACGAATTGAACAAGGTAACAATGAAGACAGTCAAACACTCCCAAACTGAGCCATGCATGCACTCGAAATGCATTTATAGACAATCGCTCCTAAAAACAGTTCTGCATTGCAGCATTTCGTTCTCTTAGGGCCTCATCTTGCTCTCTCCTGAAATTGGCTACCTCTGTAGCAATTGCAACCTGATCCCTATGTGAAACTGGCTTGTTGCTCTGTGCACCATCTTCAATGGATTTAGTGGGAGAAGCTTCTGTTAGTGACACCTCAGTGGGAAAAGCATCAGTAAGAGAAGCTTTAGTGGGTGAAGTGTCAATGTTGTTTAAAGTTTGCCACAAACCACCTGGGAGACACACCAAACATGTGGAAGAAGGTGCTCTGGTCAGATGAAACCAAAATCGAACATTTTGGCAACAATGCAAAACGTTATGTTTGGCGTAAAAGCAACACAGCTCATTACCCTGAACACACCATCCCCACTGTCAAACATGGTGGTGACAGCATCATGGTTTGGGCCTGCTTTTCTTCACCAGGGACAAGGAAGATGGCTAAAATTGATGAGAAGATGGATGGAGCCAAATACAGGACCATTCTGGAGAAATGGAGAAGAACCTGATGAATTCTGCAAAAGACCTGAGACTGGGACGGAGATTTGTCTTCCAACAAGACAATGATCCAAAACATAAAGCAAAATCTACAATGGAATGGTTCACAAATAAACATATCCAGGTGTTAGAATGGCCAAGTCAAAGTCCAGACCTGAATCCAATCGAGAATCTGTGGAAAGAGCTGTTTTGCAAGGAGGAATGGGCAAAAATTTAAGTCTGTCGATGTGCAAAACTGATAGAGACATACCTCAAGCGACTTACAGCTGTAATCGCAGCAAAAGGTGGCGCTACACAGTATTAACTTTGAACGCCCAATTAAAAAGCCCAATTTTTCAGTTTTTTATTTGTTAAAAAAGTTTGAAATATCCAATAAATTTAGTTCCACTTCATGATTGTGTCCCACTTGTTGTTGATTCTTCACAAAAATTAGTTTCATATCTTTGTTTGAAGCCTGAAATGTGTTAAAAGGTTGAAAAGTTCAAGGGGGCCGAATACTTTCACAAGGCACCGTACAAGTCTTATATCTTATATCTTAAAGCTTAGAATGTTGGGGTTCTAGTATAAATCTCAGTTTTATAGTAGCTGTAAAATTCACAATGTTATGACTGCGACTTTCAACCAAACATATTGCAAACAGTAATGTTATTTTTTCTTCTCAATTAAAATCGAAATGCCAACTAGAAACACATCTACCACGCTCATTGTTTAGGTTATATATAAATGTTCTTGAAGCTTAGAATCTTGGGATTCTAGCAAATATCTTGGTTTTAGTTTAGCTATAAAATTCACAACGTTAAGACTACTTAATGTCAGCTATGTGTCTTGAAAACAATTACATTTAACTTAGGAAATATAGGAAAGTACATTTTACTAATGTTAAACTTTTACTACAAAATATAGTACTTACAGTCATAAATCCTTATTTTTGGTCATCAAAGGGTCCCAGTAATGACATAAAGCTAGGGTGACTAAACGTCCTCTTTTGCCAGGACATGTCCAGTTTTTGCGCACTGTCCGGGGCGTCCGGGGGTTTTATAAAACCATGAAAATGTCCAGTTTTCAATGGTTTTTAATTGACTGGCACTTTGCACACAATACTATGGTAATTTGTAGAAGAAAGTCGCTAGTAAAATGCAGCGATCGTGTGGTCTTGCATGGCAACAGTAGGAGTAGTGGTGGGGGGTACATTAATGTTAGACGTTAACCGCACACCGCGCGACATTTTGTTTTGCTAAAAACACTAATTTAAAAAAGATTTTTTCACAAATAAACTGTTTTATAAGCGCATTAACACACTCCAGCCTGTGTGCTGCCAGGGAATAACCACACCTTAGCGGCCTTTCGGCTTTGTGGATTCTCACCCGCTGAGGTGTGCGGTTATTCCCTGGCAACGCAGTCTGTTGTTTATTCATGCTTATGTATGGAAAGCCAAGAGTGCCATAATTTGCTTATATTTGATCACGTTCAACATTAAAACGCCAATTTTAACGCTGTATAATTCGTCAAAACTGCTGTTATTCTCTGCGCTTTTAATAGGTGTGCCAAAACGCTGCTAATTACGTGGTAGAAATGAAGAAAAAACGCTGCTTTTTGCAGTGCTCTGGTCAAGGTGCAGATCCTATATATTGTTTCAATTAGCAAACAGCAGCCAGCACCTGCTCTGCTATTCAAGACGACAAGCTCACTGGTATAGTGGAGGATCTTCCCAGATCACTTCGGCTGATCTGAAGTCTTTTAGAACGGAACTTCTGGCCGAACTGTCTGCAGTACTGGTCAGTCAAGTTAAATCCTCAATAGAGGCTGCTACCTCACCTATTGCCGCGGCTCTAGAATCCATTAAATCGTCTTTGGAGGAACAGGCTTGCCGCACAGATGGGCTAGAACATCACCTGTCTGTTTACAGCGACACGTTGCTCACCTTAGAGAACGCGGTCACTCGTCTGGAACGTGAAAATCACAAAATGTGCGATAAAATCGAGGACCTAGAATCCCGTTCTAGGCGGAATAATGTTAGACTGGTCGGTATCCCTGAAGGTCTCGAAGAGTCTGACCCGGTCTCTTTCATGTCCGGTCTGCTTTCTGAGATAGTTCCCATGGTCTTTAAGTCACCTCCGAAGCTGGACCGCGCTCATCGTCTGGGACATCGCCTTTCGGATGCAGGAGAGGGCAGGAAGCTGCAAGGCTTTATTGTCCGTTTTCACAACCTCCACGACAAGGACAGTGCTATCAGAAGGCCGGGCACAGACCAACTGTTTTTCCGCCAAACACATTATGGGACAGGAGCAAGGACAGGTAGGTGGGGATAGAGCAACAGGACAGGCCAGTGGAAACAGAGCGACAGGACAGTCCAGGGGAGACCCGGCGGCAGGAAAGCCAGGCAGGATGAGAGCCAGGCGAAGGCCGGGCATAAGGAGAGCCAGGCGGAGGCAGAAGCGACGGTCCGGAGGGCGGAGGCAGAAACGGCAGCCCGGAGGGCGGAGGCAGCAGGGGCGGGCCAGATGGCGGAGGCAGTAGCGGCGAGCCGGACGGCAGAGGCAGCAGCGGCAAGCCAGAAGGCGGAGGCAGCAGTGGCAAGCCAGAAGGCGGAGGCAGCAGCAGCGATCCGGAAGGCGGAGGCAGCAGTGGCGGTCCGGAAGGTGGAGGCAGCAGTGTCGGTCCGGGTGGCGAAGGCAGCAGCGTCACAGAAGCTGGAACAGGTGTCTGGACAGACACAAAAACACAAACAGACAGACCGACAGACACAGAGAAATATACCAGCACAGGGACAGGGGCTGACACAGGCATGGGAACCGGGGCAGGCTCGGGGACCGGGCGGGCTCGGGGACCGGGGAAGGCTCGGGGACCGGGGAAGGCAACGGCACAGGGACAGGTGCAGACAACGGCTCTGGGGCAGGTGCAGACACTGGCACGGGGACAGGCACGGGCACAGGGGCAGGCACTGGCACGGGGAACGGGGCAGGCACCGGCATGGGGAACAGGGCAGGCACCGGCACGGGGAACAAGGCAGGCACCGGCATGGGGAACAGGGCAGGCACCGGAACTGAGGCAGACACTGGGATTGGAGGAGGAACCAGGGAAGGCTCTGGCTCAGGGATAAGGGCAGGCCCGGGGCCAAGGCAAGGCTCGGGGACAAGGCAAGGCCCGGGGACAAGGCAAGGCTCGGGGACAAGGCAAGACTCTGGCTTGGTGACAAGAAAAGGCTCAGGGAGCAGGGCATGTTCTTTAGGGGATCGTGTATCTGAATGGACCTCTGGTAGTCGAGGCAAGGTGGAGACCTCTGGTGGTCGAGGCGGAGTGGAGACCTCTGGTGGTCGAGGCGGAGTGGAGATCTCTGGTGGTCGAGGTGGAGTGGAGACCTCTGGTGGTCGAGGAGGAGGACAGCTGCCTCTTGTGGCCGTGGAGCTGGGACAGCGGCCTCTTGTGGCCGTGGAGCGGGGACAGCGGCCCCTTGTGGCCGTGTAGCAGCCTCTTGTGGCCGTGTAGCAGCCTCTTGTGGCCGTAGAGCAGCCTCTTGTGGCCGTGAAGCGAGAGCAGCGGCCTCTTGTGGCCGTGGAGCGGGGACAGTGGCCTCTTATGGCCAAGGAGCGGCCTCTTGTGGTCTTCATAGGAGGTTTCAAGTACATCGCCCGGCATAGTGTCCCAAAAGGCCTGTTCCTCCTCTTCAGAACTAGAGTCATCCCAAAAGGCTTGAACTAATTCAGCCCCGGTCATCCTCCGGTAGGAAGGACATCTACTTAGGCTGGTCATTTCTGTCACGATTACAATGATGGAACAGGCAGGAGTTGGGTAATACAATAACAAAAGGCAATTTATTTAGACTACAACACAATATTAACTCAAACTATCCCGAAGGAGACAAAAGAATAAAGGGAACAAAAAGACTAAACGCTTAACTGAGTGATTTACAAAAACAAAACATTCAAGCAAAAGAACTGAGGAGCCTTCACAAGAAACAGTGTTACTCACAAACATTGGAACCAGGATCTCAAACAGAGGAGGGGATGATGCAACATAATGACCAGCAACTAACAACAAGCAAACCTTGAACTAAATAGTACCCTAATGACAAAGGAAGAACTGGGAAGGGAACAAACAAAACTGATTGGATGACTAAACCATGTGACAACAAAAAGAGCGGGAACATAACTGAACATAGGAAAACCAAACATGGGCATGAAAACTAGGATAAACTAAAATCTGACATGGAGTAAACATAACCAAGGAATACAGAAACAGACTATACAGAAACTAAAATGAACATGAACAGACAAGCATTACAGTTGGGATTACTTTACAAAACTCTGAATTGAGAAACATTAAATGGCTGACCACAGCAAAGTAGGGGGGCCTTCTAATATTAAATTAATATCTTGGAATGTGAAAGCAATGAACAATCCAAATAAGAGGTCTCGTGTTTTCCCCCACTTAAAAAAGAATAAAACCGACATAGCATTTACTTATTAAAGACCACTCAAGACTAAAAAATCCTAGGTTTAGCGGGGTCTTCCACTCCCACTTCAATTCTAAAGCCAGAGGGGTGGCAATTTTGGTCTGTAAAATAATAAATTTCTCACCCACCAATGTAATTTCAGATAACAGCGGGAGGTATTTAATTATATCTGGTTCGATCTGTAACACTCCCGTAGTACTGGTTAATGTGTATGCACCCAACTTTGATGATGCTAATTTTGCAAATAGGCTACTGGGGAGGATACCATTGTCACACACCCATCGATTGAAACTGGCGGGAGATTTTTATTTTATTTTTTTCATTTAACCTTTATTTAACCAGGTGGGCACGTTGAGAACAAATTCTCATTTAAAACGGCGACCTGGCCAAGATAAAGAAAAGGTGCAAGTACAGACAGAGTTACACATTAATACAAATACACAAGAATAACACAATGGGTCGGGTAAGGGAGAAAGATAGAAAAGTGCAGTTGAATGTGCAGTTGAATGCAGTTGAATGCAGTGTACAGAGTAGCAGGCAAATACAATGTAATAAGTTAACACTAGTATGACAGTGCAAATGGTAACTGTGCAAATAACAAATAACAATAATGTAATTAAACTAAAATAATGTTCAAGTACGTATGTACACAAAGGTGCTTATTTGGAAAATAATAAAGTAACGGATCAGATAGGGAAAGGTAGTGTACATGTGAGGGGGGGTCAGCAGGTGCAATGGTTGGACAGAAGCTCTGATAATCGAGATTTAAAGGAAGTGAGGGGGACAGTGGTCACGAGTTTCAGAGTCTTCTGTAGCTCGTTCCAATCGTTAGCTGCGGCGAACTGGAATGAATTTCGGCCAAAAGAGGTGTGG
>JACXGM010027706.1:0-14372 GCA_016801145.1 Umbra pygmaea | reverse complement strand
AAATCTCAGAATTTCTCCCAAATTACATTCTCAGGAAACTATTTTGAAAACCTAAATTACGTTCTATGCCAACCTATTTAGGGTGTTTTTACGTTTGAACTGCACGTTTTGTTATTAGGCTATATTTGTACTTGAATTACGTTGCTCCGGTACATTTCGTTTAGCGGATTTATGCGAGAACATTCCATACATTCCATAGTGTTCGAAATGATATTGCAACATTCACAGTTAAGGTTAGGTAGGAGGATACTAACGGTTAAGGTTAGGCATGAGGTTACTAACGGTTAAGGTTAGATATAACGTTACTGAGGTTAAGGTTAGAATTAAGGTTAGGGTTAACATTACAAAAACCGACAATCGCGTGTCTGCATGACGCACGCAATTGTAGAAGAAAACACACAAAGTGCCGGTCTGGATTTAAACTCGCGAACACTGGCATGTAAGTCGCGGATTTATACGCCCATCCCCCAACCCTGACCTCCGCCCTAGCAAAAACTATGCTATTTACATGCTACGTCATGATCTACTAATGTTAAAATTGAACGTTATTCAAGTGTTCAATTTAGTTCCCTACAAACGTAATTGACCCTCTCATACGTTCATATTTGACATATTTCGGTTTTACAAAATTGTTCCCTCAGAACGTATTTAATGTGATTTAGGGCTGCATCTTTTACCAATGGAAACTTTCATTGTAAATTAGTTCGAAGATATCACATAAGGTACATGGACTTATTACAATTTAGGAACTGAGTCTGAATCCTGTAGATGTGGCACCTGCATGTGTACAATAAGTATCACTCTTTTTCTTTCTCAAACAGGAACTCCCAAATCTGCGTAGAATTTGCATGACTCCAGAAGAACAATTCACACATTCAAGAATAAATTTGTTTAATGATAGGAACAGAATTTTTTAAAGGTTAATTTCTCACTATCCAGAAGATATTTCTACAACCCTGTAGCAATAAAGTGCAACAAGTGCAATAAAGCATGTTGAAATACTAGGAAATGTACAGAACTAAACAGAACAGTTTATAGATGCAGTCCACATGTGAAATCATTGTATACAAATTATGCACGAGTTTCCTATGTGTTTTTTACAGTATCACTTCCCTGTTTCCCCCCATGATTGTTTTGAAGGAACAAGAGGGACCCGAGCTAAAGCAAAATCAGTGAGCGTAAGTAATTGGTGGAGTGATTGGTAGACGATCTGCATACTTTCAACAGTGATAAACTCATCACATTTTCTGCCACCTGCTTGCATTGCATGGATCCTCCTGAGAAGATGATTGTTTTACCTGAAATATGTACCGTCATTCGAACGAAAACACAAAAACATAAAAAATAACCCAAATCTACTCTTGAATAATTTCACAAATGTAAAATTCATCAATACTAAAAAAAATTTTATAGCCCTCATATCCAACACTGGAGCTTGAGGCAAGGCAAGTTCAACTCTTTATTTACAACCCTCTAATCTGGGACAATTTAGACCTGGAACACCAGGTGGGTGCAGTTAATGATGAGGTAGAATCGATCCAGATCACAGAACAAATAGAAAACCCCTGATGTAAGGTTGTCAGTGTGCGCTTCTGTGTCTATGTACATCCATGTTTATTTATTCATAGTCCTCTATCTGCGATGACATGCTGTTTTATCGGTATGTTAAATCAGTCATTTGACTGTTTGCTTGAGTTATTGATCAGGATGTGTCCAATATCATGCGTAGGTGTGGGCTAAATATGTGGTATATTTTGAGGCAGATACATATGTGTTAATCTAATTGTGATATTTGATTATGTAGACACCTTTGTTGTAAAGTCATTATTTAAAAAGTCTCTATATGCAAGACTGGAAGTTTACCGCCAATGGTCCTTCAAGGCAGTAGAATTACTTTTGCATTCATCCACGCTGCTTCTCAAGGTTGTGGTGTATTTTTAATATTAATCGACAACAGTCGCTTATCCATCTTTGCCACACTTGCTCAACTTGTCAAATGAAACAGAATTTTTTTTACTCATTTTTATATTTTGCACATGCAGTTTTATCTGCCTTCATCCTAAAAAAAAGAAAGTAGTTAGCAAAGCATCATATATCATCTTTTATAAATACGTGTACATTTTCCAAAACAGACTAGTTCTGTTAAATGTCTGATTCCGCATTGTACCTGATTCTGAGTCTAACACCTTAAAAACAGCTCAAATAATTAACATCTGGATAATATCTCTGCATTCCAATTTATTTCATTTTTTTCCCTCAGTGCAATAAATCCATTTTTGATTAGTACTGTTTACTAAAACTACAAAGGGATGCAAGCATGGATTTATAGGACAGTGGAATACATTATTTAAAGAAAACAATATGCAGTGCAGAGACATTATGCACAATGAGCTTCAGACATAATGTGTGTTTCAGAACGTTTTATAAAATCCTTGGACATATTTTTAAATTGCATTGCATTGTTGTCAATACATTTCAGTTTAACTGTCAAACCCCTTCAGAATACTTTTTTATATCAATGTTTATGATCAACATAAACCTCATAGACTTGAAGGAACCCCTGTCCTTTGAATTTTACTAAGTGTGGCAGGGACACTTTTTTTTGCTTAAATCATTGATTGGCCCTTTTTAAGTTCAGCAATTAGAAAGGATAGCTTTTGGCCATAAATCAAGTTTTTTGTGTTTATGTTAACCCTGCACAGCAAATTCTCCAGTGTTAAATTAACACTGTCAGTGTGGACTCATAGACACTGAACCAGTGTTAATTGATAACACTGGGTAGTATTAAACCATTTTGTTATCACTTAATACTAACAACCAATGAATAGTTGGAAATTAAATGAACATATATTGTGTTTGACACCCATACAAGCAGTCAACTCATATTTGTACTTTAAGAAAGTGTTAAATACACAAACAAGTAATAGACTAAATATATGATAATTTACCAAAGAGGGCAAAGGAAATTTGGACAGGAACAGTAAGTCATCAGGTCTGATCAGTAGATTTTTCAACTTTCAATAGGTTCATTTAATGGAAGTTCATTGCTTCCAGCTGTTTGTTTCGAAGTTACATTAGTGAGGCAAGGACTTGGTAGTCATCACAGTATGGCAACGAAAATTCTGAAATAAATGTAGGAGTGACCTCCGTGCAGTGGTCTAAGCCACTGCCTCACTACACAACAGCGTACCAGTGGTCTAAGCCTCTCTACACAACAGCGTACCAGTGGTCTAAGCCTCTCTACACAACAGCGAACCAGTGGTCTAAGCCTCTCTACACAACAGCGTACCAGTGGTCTAAGCCTCTCTACACAACAGCGTATCAGTGGTCTAAGCCTCTCTACACAACAGCGTACCAGTGGTCTAAGCCTCTCTACACAACAGCGCACCAGTGGTCTAGAGATAGTAGGAGAAGGGAGACAGATGTAGAAGGAAGTTGAAATCAGGCTTAGTAGGTTTAGTAGTAAGACAGAAAGGATGGAAATAGTGTAACCTTGAAGAAACAAATGCTTGGACACCGAATATATTGACAGCTAGCAGTTATAAAAAATGTCACTATCTAAAGTACAGAAGGCAAATGTCATGAACATAAACAATAAAGCTTCATCTAAATGTAAACCACAAACACAATCATCACAGTACACATAAATGAACAGTTTTGTCTTCTGCCCTGCCACTGGCTAAAATTCTCTTCACCGGCTGTCAGACTTGGTAATGCTTCCACTTGTTACTTCCAGGCAGAGAGATGTTGGCTAAGATGCATCAACGCTGTGTTATCATGGGACACAGTACAATACACCTCTATTTACCACACAGGTGCCCTGTTTGTCTGTGTGTCTACGGGGAGACGAACAAGCTGATTTAAATCTTTCTGCAGCAAGACATATTGGCTGGGGAAAGTGAATATCATCTATCTCAATTGGGTGGGCAGGTGAGTAACCAGACGCATACACATATGTAGACGCATACGCATACATAGACTCATACACATACGTAGACGCATACACATACGTAGACGCATACACATACGTAGACGCATACATAGACGTATACGCATACATAGACGTATACGCATACGTAGACTCATACACATACGTAGACGCATACACATACTGTACGTAGACACATACACATACGTAGACGCATACACATACACTATATTGTTTCATTATCATTGTGATTACCAGGTTCTCTGAATGGGAATCAGATGAATGTTGGTATCCACGAAACACGTGACCACCTTGGAACCAATCGCATAACGGGATAGCTCAGAACATTCGATTCCCTAGTTTGCCAAACTCTCTATATAGCTATGGCTCTGCTGAGAACTATGTGTAGGTCAAGCGGACCCTATGATTTCCACGTTGTGGAGAACACGAACGGAATCGCGGAATCCAGACATTAACGTGCAATTCAACAAAATAAAAATATAAAAAATCATAATCCAAAAATTCCAATATATTCACATAAAGTTAATAATTAGGACCGCATATCGCCTATTCTGAAAGAGCTGTAAATTTGTAAGTGCAGTGTCGTCTGTATGCGGTGTGTGTGCGTGAGTATGTACGCTCTAGTGCAAATTGCTTGTAACATCACTACTTCGGCCCATCACTACAACACTGTTTCTTGGGATTTCGTGCGTAACATTACTTCAGTGAAAAATGTAAAAACGACCTTCCACGGATAGAGTGAAATGTGCAAAAACAAATTTGTACATGCAGTGTGTGTTTGTCTACTGAACATACTGTAGCCAGCATGCCAATTCCGGGAGGACCGGAATGAGCAAAAAGATAGCGTACGTACGGTCAGCTGTAACCGCCGGCGGCCTACCAACTCTTTGCTAGCTGAAACTTGCTCATTGAATTGGCCAAAATAAAACAGATTTATAGGGCCCTAGTAAGGCTTGCCTACACCAGACAAAATAACATGTATGTTAAAAATGTGTTCACCCAATGCGCTGGTCGTTAGAAGTAACAAAAAGAATTGCCATTTATTACAGTTTTCCAAACTTTAATTTGACTATAGATTCACATAGCTAGTTAAACCAACATCATGGATATTTTTTTTCTGAATTTAAGTAAATGAATACAAGTAATCTGATATATGTGGGAAAACCAACTCATCTTGGTTATTTTGGTGATTAAAACATGTTTTTATAAAACAAAGGTCAGTGTTGATAATACTGAATGTTGTATTATTATTCTGGTGACAATTAGAACAAATGTATTTTTTTAATACCCCTACATACAAATGATAGGAAAACTGAATATTTGCAAACACCTATTTTCATGACATTTGGTTCACGATGGTTTGTCATTTTGAAAATGTATGTAATGTGAAAAAAATGTTTGAAAAACACTGCCTTAGACTCATAGTTTTATTGGTAAGCTAGCTTCAGTATGTACATTAGCCTTCTCTAGTACTGATGTTGTGCTAGCTCCAGTATGTACTTCGGTTTCCTTTAGCACTAATTGTATGTGTCTGTAATAATCTCTGTGTGGCCTTTTTTGTAGTATTTATTAATAAAACAGTACAGCATCTTGGCAAAGCAAAGTATTAATCAACGACTAAGTTAAAACTATACATTTTTGATGTAAGGAGTTTTACATTAATTATACAAGAATGCTGGGCGGAACTACACCCACACAGAAATATTTAGAGCCGTAATTTGCTTTAGTGTTTTGGATTGTCATGTTACAATATTTATATTTAATGCAAGTTTTTGAAGGATTGCCTTCTATTCCCCTGAAGTATTCTGTGGTGTACGCCATTAAGTTTATGATGACCTCTGACATTGCAGCTAAACATTTATTCTTAAAACCCATCTGTCCAGAGCATATTGTTCCACTTGTTTACCTCCAGGTGTTGTCTCAATATTCAGTACTGCATTTAGAGTATATTGTTTCTGAAAGCAGAGGAGACTTCCTTCCAAACCGCCCAGAGGTCCATTTTGTTCAGTTTCTTTTTCACAGTTTACCCATGTACTGTGACATTGATTGTGTCAAGAGAAGTTGTTCTGTTGTTCCCTTGCTGTAACCCTGGCATTTTTTAATAATTTTTTAAACATTTTTCAGTCTAAATAGGTAGCCAGTGTCTTTTTCAATGTCTAGATTATTATTTGGATGACAGAAGATTCGACTTCAAATTGCTTGGAAATGTGTTCTGTCTGCCTTAACAGGTCATGTGACATTGTAGAACCTTCTTCTGATAGGTTGGGCAAATGTGAACCAGCAGACACTTCCTGGTTAATCGAGCAGTGTAATATGTGCTTGGAGCAAACATGTTTTGATCTTCAACATTCTCACACCAGAGGCCTATACTACGAAACAAGTTCAACATGCCCAGGATTTCTTTTTTTCGTTAGCTGGCTTCACTAAGCTGAACAACTGTAATCTGGATATGTCACAACTGTGGTTATGAATTTGTTAAATCAACCCAGGTTTGTCCAATCTAGCAATGAGTGCATTCACATAAAAGGGGCGGTGTGTGTGTCAAGCTTGTAGGGTGTGGAGAGAGAGGGAGACCGACAGGCAGGTAGATGGTGGTTGTTGGAAATGACAGTTTAACAGAACAGTCCGGGAATATAAAGATACATGTAGAGCAGGTTGCAGGGTGCGCCTGAAGCGAGTTCACAATGGAATACTTATATAGCTTTACGTGCTCTTAGCAGTGGCAGACAAATATACAAGCATGAACATACATTAACTTCAAAACTACAGGGACTCACTTTTCACAACTTAATGTACTATATGACCCTGCAGCTCCCGGACAGCTTACTCACAGGTAACAATATAATGACCGACACCTTTCTCTAGTTTGGCCGCCCTTAATAGAGAGCAAACTAACTGGCTAATAGAACATAGCTGAACGTAATCATTAATAATACCAGCCTAACCTAACCTAGCAACAGCCAAACCAGAGAGAGGTGTCACATTCCTTAAAGGGACAGTATGGAATAAAACAACATGCAATGCACTGATAAGGAAAACTAATGATAACAACTGAAATACAGACAATAAATCATAAATGCATACAAATACACTTAGGCCTTGTCCACACGTACATGGGTATTTTTGAAAACAGAGTTTTTCTTCATTCGTTTAAAAAAAAATATTGTCCACACAAGCACAGTTTAAAACAATGTATGTCCACATGAAATGTGCAAAACGCTTGATCATGTGCTGTCAAGAGCATGCCAAACCAACAAGTGACGATATAACCCTAATCGTAAAGCCATTTTGGCCAATCAGAAGCCTAAAAAAGGGTTATTACCTGTTCCGGTAGTTCTAATCCAAACTGGCGAGGTCTGTGTCGTGGGAGCGTAGTGTAGTCATAAGCAGTGACCTGAGTAGTAATTGCATTCTGACGCCTATGTTCAGCAATGTAATGCGATAACTGTGCATGTATCAGTATACATGTTATAAGCCCTGGCAGCACAGTTATTAGCAGCGATATTTTGGCTATGCCCGCCATTGCACAGACTCTGTTTAATTAGATTTTTTTTCTCTCTTCATGTAAACAATGGAGATAGTGGCGCACAATCTGACGTTACACAGAGATAACAGCGCACACTTGGACGTCATGTGCCAAAATCTTCGGTTTCACCGTCCACACGACAACACTGTAACCGGAGTTTCTAAAAAACTTCACCCTGGCCGGAGTTTTCAAAAAAAGCTCGGTTTCAGTGACCTGATATAGCGTTTTCGTGTGGACGAACTACATAACCGTGTGTCCATATCTCAGTTCACATATTTCACTCAAGAGGAGCAAACTATAATTGTAGAGAAATATGAAGAATATAAAACATCTATCCCAGACGTAAATCAGGAAAAAAACTGTGTAAATGCACAAGTTCATCAAGCTCATCAATATTGCTGCCCCATCATTGTTACCTTGTTTTCAGTAGAGGGGAGATGCGAAGCTGAGTTGAAATCCTCTTAATGCCCATTGTTTGTGTAGCCCATATGGGCTACATCTAGTAGCCCTACATCTAGTTGGCGTCATGACACAAACAATTTCATTACAGAAAAAAAAATTCTAAACACATGCCATAGCTTTCCTGGGTTGTCAGATTTTAAATAATAATATTAGAAGTTCTCTCTAAACAATCTGCTACAGCACTGTATGTGTCTGGGTATCTACCATAGACCATATATATATATATATATATATATATCACTGGACTTAACATGTGTGACGTCACCCATTGGTTTGTGAAGAGCTGATTTGGGTCATCGAATTTGCCATTACGGGCGCAGACATCTTTGTTGCGGATGTGATGATTTTAGACAAGAGGGAGTAGAAATCTAGTTAGCTAACTAATATTAATTGGGATGCTAACGGAAAACAGTATTAAAACAAAATATAAAACAAAATGTAACGTTACTTACCAGAAAAACTGAAATGCCAAATCCTTTAAGAATCTTGTCGTACAACCAAACGCCCTAGCCAAGCCCTAAACGCCCCTTTGCTTTATTGCCGTTAAAATCAACGAGACCTTAATTAAAAAAATGAACATCATTATTTATTGCACAAGGAGTTGCAGAGCTGTCGACTAGGCAGGATTAGAGAGCGAATTGGGAAGGGAGGAAGGGGGGACCACAAAAAAATTATAAAATAAAAGAAAATAGGTTTTCTTTGGATTAATTGTCTAATTGTATTGGTACGCTGTGTTTTATAGCAATAAATGCATCTCAGGGGTTTGTGGCATATTAATTGTTAATATAACATGACTACAGACTGTATACAGTAACTCTGCAATAGTGCCTAAGAATAACACTTAGACATGGTATATTGGCCATATTTCACACCCCTATGCATTCCTGATGAAGTTTATCTTCCTTCTTATATAGTTCTCATTCACAAGAATGAATTCTCTGATTGGTTTCCACTGTGCATAATATTTTTGAATCCCCATCATATCTCTGCATGTGTGGGAGGCTAGACATCAGTTCATTATAGCGGTGAAGCCATCATCAGCAGGACATTAGTCGTGGCCTTTAGTTCCTAATGTATTCAGTAACATGCTGGCCCATTTCATGCTGGACTTTCTGACTGGTGATGATCATGTTAAAATATATAGTTGGCTTGGTATTGTGGGGTTATTTTCATAAGACTGGATAATTTTCACAAGACAGCATAATCATAAATTTACTATAAAAACACCCTGTAATGCAATAGTATCAGAAATGCATCAAGCTATAATGAAATGTATTTGGAGTACCATCAAATGTATTAAATGGTACAGCCTGACGCATATTTTTTTAATAAGGTCCTGGAACTGTGCCACTATTGTCCATACAAATGTGCCCATATAATTAACATAATGGGGTGATCAGCAGACATCATAGAATAAGTTTTATTGGGAAGATTGGCATAAAGTGACATTATGTGGGTATAAAACTGAGTTTAACACCCAGATCCTCAGTCTGTTGCCTGGGGCAGACTCAGCTTTATTGATCTGTCATTACGTTGTTTTGTCATTAAAGTCTATTTGGATTCAACATCTCTTGTAGTCTCTGTTGGCAGGACAGGAGGAAACTGTCATTTTAACGGTAAGCCGTTATTAGCTCCAAAGTAGCATCTTGTAGTTGTGTGAATACTTGGGAGGAAAGGATGTAAAATTAATAAAAATGCCTAACAGAGTACTACTAACTCTGTTCTATTTAAAGCCAGGGTGGTTGTATACTTTCTGGTGCAATTATTTGGAAATAATGAATGAAAGATGAGTTAGAACAACGGTTAACTGGCTAACTAATACGTTTTTATGGTGTTTCGTTCCAGTCAGCCCCAGGCCTATCTGTAGTAGAGGTAGTCTCATTAGCTTCAATGTAGCTATCGGTGATTGTGTAATTACTTAAAATTAAAAATAATCTTTAGCAGATTATGGCTAACTCTGTACCTAATGAAGGGTTGTAGGATTTAGAGCTCTGGGACGATATTGTGACTAGTAGTAAATGTTTCAAATTGCGGTGTATAATTTCTAGCTAGTAGCCAAGGTCCTTACGCTAAATTCGACTCCACCGACTCGACTCGCCGTGCACAGGAGAAAAGTTTGCCTTGAGTTCTGGACGTTGTGGTATTTCAAGTAAAATCTGATACAGAAGCAACCGAACTGTACTCGGTTGTTTTCGGAATAAAACGCAGGTATATGAAGTAAATCAGTCTAGGGTATCGTTTTTAAATACTATATTTAAAATTTTTCATTGACCCTGGAATTGACCTTTAATGCAACATGTACAAGTTTTCTTGGGAACATTGAGCTTTGAATTCACAGTTTAATAAATTTCTAAAATAAGGGTGCGTGTCATTAAATATTCTCAAACAGATTTTACAAGAAGACAATAATTAAACTGTAAGGGATGCAGGTAATTTTCACATCTTAACTATGTTTTATTATCAGATGAACCCCAGTGATCTTCTGAAATCCTCTCCTTATTTTCAACGCATCTTACTTCTGAATCATTAAACCAAATTAATTCATAATGCAACCAGCCACTCCAACCACGTAAATAAATTAAATCTGCATGCAGAAGAATTAATGTGGTAACATTCCAAATGGCACCCTATTACCCTTTACAGTGCATTAGTTCTGGCCTAGACAAGTGCACTGGATAGGGAATAGCATGCCATTTAGGATGCATGCAGTGTCAATTCAATACAGAAGGCTGAGCAGAAAACCAAGCTATCACGAAGAGGAAGCCATTGTGGTGGCGTGGTTCTAAAGGTTAAATCAGATCCTTTCCACCATGTCAGCTGCTCAGCCTTTCAGAGACAACTGCAATTAGCCTACTCAGAGAGAATAAAGATATGGGGATGGACAGAGAGATGGATAAAGAGATGGAGTGAGCTAGTGACAGAGGGAGAGATAGAATGTGAGGCCAGGGCAGGAGAGGGAGCGTTGATGGACTGAAAATACAAATAACCCATTTTTAAACTCATCTACATTATCTGCGGCGCTGGCATCCTCCCCAAATCCTGGAACCAAGGTCTGATCACCCAAAAATGGGAAACAAATTTGACCTAATAATTACCGGGATTCTGTGTGAACAGTAGCCTCTGGAAAATCCTTCGCCGTTATCATCTACTGCAGACTCAGTCGAACACAATATCCTGAGCAAATATCAAATTGGTTTCTTTCCAAATTACTGTACGTCTGGCCATGTATACAACCTGCACGCCCTAATTGACAAATTTATCAAACCAAAGTCGCCTTGTGCTTTGTTTTCTTTAAAAATATTTTTGGTGTGTTGAATAAATTTAAGGAAGGCTAAAAACATACACTATTGACAGAAATGGAGTTTGAGCCCCAGTTATTTATTTTACATTTATGTAAATTTATTGGCATTAACCTTGGGTTAATGGACCAAGAAATAAAATGTCTCTTTCTGTTTAAAGATGGTCTGGTGCTTCTGTCCACAACCACGGAGGTTCTACAGCAATCAAGCAAAAAACAGCAAATGTAAATGCTAGCTTGTCCTTTCGGGACGGGCAGTCGGGGTACTGTAGACACAGCCTACCTACGCAGTGATAATCTGTCAAAATAGCTCTTTTATCTTATGAATGCGTTTAATACCGCTTTGTGAAATAACGATCATTTGCATGAAAAACAAATGTTCTTTCACAAATAAAAACCCAAATCTGGAAGCCCAATTGCCTTTGGTACGTAAAATAAACATTTTCTTTGATAAATGTCAGTTGTGTGGTTTCAAACATAACTTTTCTAACATCCATGCCAGTGCTCATTAGACAGCATATTCAAGATGTAAAAAATGCAGTCTTCTTCGAAATGTACTTCAATCGTTAGTTTCTAAACTCTAGTTTCTAAATTTGTAATCTGATACCTTCCCTGATTGAGAATATATTATTGACAGAGCAAAGTGTGAATTTCGAATAAGAAGTCTTCATTTAGTTTTTTACAACTTGAACGCATCTTCTCAGCAGACTGAAAGCAGTAAGTAAGGCACAAGCTGCCTCTTAAGCAGAGAGGTAAGAAAATATACATTTTAAACCATGAAGCTGACTCAAAATGTATATTTTATGTACCAAAAGCAGTTGGGCTTTACAATGTTGGAATTTTCTGTGTAAGAACATTTGTTTTTCAGGCAAATTATCGTTATTTTGTAAAGTTGTATCAAGCGCATTGACCTGCTACCAACCAAAAAAAAAAGCCAATTGTACACAATGTTATAAATGTATTTTTTTTATTATTAATGGGGTTATGTGGTGCACAATTAAACACTGAACTCACCCTGCTAGTGAAAGACCTGTGTCATTCTCTTCATGTTACAAATATGCTTGACTTACGTACTAGCTAGCTAAATGCTGTTGCTGACTAGGCTTACAACGAGAACTGTAGATAGTTAACATTTAGCAGAGTTGACCTTAAACTCCCTTCTTCTCACGCCCGACATGCAATATAGTCACTGAACATTATGGTGACTTAGCTAAGTGTGAAGTCATGGCTATTTAGGAAAGGACAACATTTAGCTAGCTAATCAGTCGATGAGATATATTTCTTCAATGACGTTTCGACTTTGATGTAATTGGTGAGAAGCCAAATCCACACATGAAAGAATGCATCGTCACTCAAATACTAGGTAGGGTAGGCAGATGAGGCTTGTGCCTATCCTGTACATCGACATTAAATCGATTTAAGTAATTATTTGACCGTCTTCCTCATCAGGCAGCTCTCTTACTCAGGGAGAGCAGGGTCGAGCTAGCGCGAGTGCTACGGCATCAGGTTAATAAGGTTATATGTGTAGATGTGTAGATGTGCAATAAAAATATATTCATGAAAAATGATGAATCAATTAATCAATGAGAAAACAGGCACTGTAAACATATCCACAGATTCTGGTGGAAACAGAGCTGTCCCTCCAAACCTCAGTCCAAATGTATTGACCACGAGTCACATACTTCCCTAAAATAAAAGAGAACTAAAGAGTTAGAAAATCAAACATTGATAAGCTTTTTTTTTACCCTAGCATGACCAAAGGATATCCAGTGGAGATAAATATGAGGCAGTGATATGGGGGTTGGAGAGAGAGAAGCACAGACAGGGGGAGATGGAGTCAAATGCGGTATTGTTATGAAACTCAGCAGTATTAGAACATTGTTCAAACCAAACCCTTTTTTGTTAACATCAGGGAGTGTATCTTACACACTTGAAGGTTACATACACCTTAGCCAAAGACGTTGAAAGTCAGTTAGGGTTACATGATGCTGTCAACGCTGTGCTTAGTTCATTACGGTCAAACCGTTAAATTTGTTTTATCAGACCAGAGGATTTTTGTTGCTGAGCAGCTTTTTGCGTAATGTCGATATTGAACTTGTTTTACTCTGGATATAGGTAGTTTTGTTCCCAATGTACTCCAGCATCCTAACAAGGTGCTTTGCTGTTTGTTCTGGGATTGATTTGTACTCTTCGAACCAACATACATTAATATCTAGAAGACTGATTGCGACTCCTTCCTTAGCGGTATAAGGGCTGTGTGGTCCCATGGTGTTCATACTTGTATACTATTGTTTGTACCGAAGAACGTGGTGCCTTCAATTATTTGAAAAAACCCTGCTCAAAATAATTCAAGGAACACTCGAATCACACATCAGGGCTCAAATCACACATCGGGGCTAAATGACCGAAACATATTAAAGATTAAAATCTTTACTGTACATTGTGTGATTCATTGAGAACAAAAGTATGTAACAACGGTCATTGGAAACCAAAATCACCAAACGATTGAGGGCTGGATTCAAACTCACACAGAGAATCAAAGTAAACAATTGAAATCACAGGCTGTTCCAACTTGCGGAAATTTCATCACGGCAACTCATGTAGTGTGTTTAGCCCCTACGTTCCTGTATGCACTCCCGACAATGTCTGGGCATGCTCCTGATGAGACAATGGATGGTGTCCTAGGGGACCTCCTCCCAGACCTTGTTTAGTGCATAAGTGAGCTCCTGGACAGTCTGTGGCGCTACTTGGCGGTGTCGGATGGACCGATACATAATGTCCCAGAGGTTCTCACTTTGATTCAGGTCTGGGTAATGAGGGCCAGTAAATGGCATCAATGCCTTCATCACCTAGGAACTGCTTAGACACTCTGGCCACGTGAGGCCGGACATTGTCCTTCACTAGGAGGAACCCAGGGCCCACTGCACCAGCATAAGGTCTGATGATGGGTCCAGCTGTCAGGGTACAGTTGGCTCCAGGGGTGCCGGCAGAGATTTTGGGCCGCATGAAAATATATCATATTCGCCACTAGTCAGGTGCACTGGGGGAGAAGTTAGTCAGGGGCACTGGGGGGGAAGTTAGTCAGGGGCACTGGGGGGGAAGTTAGTCAGGGGCACTGGGGGGGAAGTTAGTCAGGG
>JACXGM010027705.1:0-14375 GCA_016801145.1 Umbra pygmaea | reverse complement strand
TCCTATGGCGAGGAAAAGGCTTAAGGTGATTTAATATACCTAAACAACGATCAATATTAACCAAATTTCTCTCTCATATTGCTCATCATAACCACTGAAAATTATAAAAACAACTAACCCAAATTCCAATTATTTTATATATTTTTTATTTTGCTGATCCGAAAAATTATCCGATCCGTGACTCTGATCCGAAAACCGAACCGATCCGTGAGTTTCATGATCCGTTGCACCCCTAGATGACAGAGAGCAATCATACGAGATACTGGTGAGACCATAATCACTTTAAAAACAGACTAAATAGAAAAATGGGGGAGGCATTGCCTGTCTCTCTTTAGCTCACTGATTCTCCCCTTAAGAGACGGAATGACCAAAGTCCGTAGGGGAGACATCCATTAAGTAGAACTTAATGAAGATGGTGATGTTCAAGAGTCTGCTTCACAGATCCCCACCGCCACATCTCCAAAATGTGCAGCAGTGTGCTCTCAAACCCCGGGGCCAGCATCACATAACCAACAGGCCAGTTGACCCTTCGACAAAGGGCCCCCCGCCTTTGCAGATCGATGACAAAAAACAGCTGCTGTGAGAATCTGAAGGACGCAGTCCTGGCTACATAGAGGGCCAAAGCCATGACCGGGCACAGGCAGTGAAGCCTCTCCTCTGCTTCACTCTGAAGAGGGGGAGAGAAAGCCCTCAGCTTTAACATTCTAGACCTGTAGAGGTTTTAATGATATTAGGAAAAAAGGCTGGGTTCGGTCACAGCGCGGCTCTGCAATTACCACCATTGAGTTAACACACAAATCACTCACTCTTAGCCGAGACCAAAGCAATAGAGTGTGCATTCTTAATGAAAGGAAATCTGTTCCAGAGTTTCAAATGGAGGTTTCTGTAGGGCCTCCAGGACCACAGACCGGTCCCATTTAGGAAGTTTTGTTTTCACAGTGGGGTGTTTTAGAAAACGTGAAACCAGAGGGTGGGCGAAAATAGAGGAATTCCCCAATCATGACATGCAGAAATCGCTGAAGCGTAAACCCTAATGGTTCAATAGATATTGGAGGAAACTCAGAACTGAGTGTACACCGCAGGTCTGACAGTCTACCTCATGCAATGCGCACCAATTCTCAAAGCGCTTGCATCTGCATGCGTAATTCCTTGCCGTAAAGACGGCATGCGCACACTTAATCATTTGAATAACGTTCACAGGTAGACCACTGCGTCTTAGTCTTTCCCATTCAGGGCCCAAACATAGAGGGGTTAGGTCAGGACAGGGGGAACAATGTCCCCTGAGCCTGGACCAACGCCTCCCGGTGAAACGGGATGCGCCATGAGGGTGCACATAACATCTCCGGAAACCAGGCCGCTCCCGGCCTCTCCGAAGTGACCAAGATTAGTGACACTCCCTCCTGACGCACTCTGCATCAGATGCGGCAGGCGCCACACAGGAGGAAAAGCGTAGAGGCCTTTCGGCCATCTCGGGCACGCAAACGCATCAACGCCCAGTGGAGGGTTGTCTGATGGTCTGTGTTTTCTCTTGACGCGAACAGGTCCACTTGTGCCCTGACAAACCTGTTCCATACCCTTCTCATCAGAGCCGGGTTTAGGGACCACTAGTCCACCCGTGCCCCCCTCTACATTAGGTCCGCGCCCACATTCAACCTTCTGGCAATATGGGACGCAACAAGACATGAGTCTGAGCCCAGCTCCATAATTTGACCAATCTGTGCATGGCAGGGATTTTACCCCCCCTTGCTGATTAATGTAGGACACCATCGTACGATTGTCCGACCAAACGCACACATCACGATCTGCGACCACTGGCACAAAAGTGCACGGAACCTGTCCAGGCATGTCACCCCCATCCCATCAAGGAGGCGTCCATGTGAACGAGAGGTGAGATGTCACTCAGCCCAACGGGGCCCCTAGTTTCAGCCTGTCTGCATCTCTCCAAAAAGCCAGTTCTTGACTCAAAGACTCCGATAGTTAGCCGATGATGACGCACCGGGTCTAACCTGAGTCTGGCAAACCATCGTTGTGTCCTGCGCATGTGTAGCGCTCACCTCCTGAGAAGGCCACATTGTGCTCTTTTCCGAATTCTGAGGAAACCCCAGGGCCATCAGGTGTGTCATTGTAGTAATGTCTCACACGACAGAGACAATCAGCAGGTCATCTAAATAAGCCAACACCCTGATGCCCTTCCTTCTCAGAGGAAGCAATGCAGTGTCCAGAACTTAAAAGTAAGCGTCCTTCAGATCTATACTCGTGAAGAATGTCACACCGGATTCCCAGATTCCCTGGAAGGGCGGGGGAGGACGCTGAAATTGAAGGGAATAGCCCTGCTGAAGTGTCACGTTCAACCACTTTGGGACGAGACATCTCGCTTGCCACTCAGAGAGCGGGCAAGCCACTGTCTGTGTCACAAATTTCAGGAAGAGATGAAACGACAGACAGGCCCCTACCGCCGCTTCCCTCACCCCATCCAGGGGAGGAAGAGCCCAAGGGGGCCCAACAGGAAAGGGCATTTCCTGTAAGTCTGTGTCACTATCTATACAGGCAGGCTGCCTATTCTCACACAGGGGAGGTCCGCCTCGCTGTGAGAGCAACAGGTAGAGTCGTCGTCGTCGCCGTTCTCACTAGGGGGGGGGAAGGGGGAGCAAGAGAGTGAAAACAAAGCGTGCAAGGTGAAATCAGACTGTGGTTAAGTCATTCTACGCCAAGGCGAGGATGACGGCACCTTAAACACTTGAGTTTGTGAGAGGAGACTCACACTCATTTTATTAGGGACGCGCGCCAACAAAGAGAGACTGTTACAACGCAAAGAGGGGGTTTCACTTTGCTCAGACTGTTCAGCACTCGTAGAGATAAGAGTCGAGTGGAACCCCAGTTACAGTGTTACAATCACACACACTGCCCAGAGAGACCAACATGGCGCAAGGAGAGGGAGACCCGCAACTCGCTAAGTAGTCTTGGTCAATCGGGGCATTCAGCAAAGAGAGCTTTTGCGGGTCCTTCAGCACAGTATCCACCAGCCATAGGTGACGGTGAGCCATGACTTAAGTCGCCAAGGTTCGGGTGGAACAGACTGGACCGCTAACAGGTATGACTTCTCTGTGAGAAAAGCAGAGACCCTGTCTTTAGTTTTAGGAAGGAGGGGCTTTTTGTCAGAGGCCCACGCTGACACCCCACAAGTGGGCAGCCAGAGAAGAGTCAAAGGGGGGGATGCC
This sequence comes from Umbra pygmaea, assembly GCA_016801145.1. Classification (NCBI taxonomy): domain Eukaryota; kingdom Metazoa; phylum Chordata; class Actinopteri; order Esociformes; family Umbridae; genus Umbra; species Umbra pygmaea. The sequence continues at coordinate 11,157 of JACXGM010027705.1, read as the reverse complement.
TTTCTTCACTGCCTTCTCCCTCCCCACCACAGCTGTGAAAGACTTGTAGCCTTTAACAGGCGCCGTCAGTTGGAAAGGAGCAGCCCATGATCCCTCCACGTATTTGGCCAACACCACCATAGGTGGGGGGGTGGCTCTTTCTTGGGAGATGGTTTGGCATAGAGGAGACCCTCCCAAGCACCTTTTACATCAGTCTGCACTTCAGGCGGGTAGGGGATGTTGAGTCTGCCCGCAGCCTTTCTCATATGGAGGAAAGGTCACGGCGTAGGGAGGGGAGAGAGGGTTCTGAAGAGGGGGATGACTCAGCACTGGCAGCGCGCCCAAGTGCTGAGCGTGTCCCGGCCTCCAGAGAAAGCTCTGTCGGAGCCTCAGCGGGGGCACAGGATGCAACCTCTTCCATGTCAGACACAAGGACGTCTACAACTCTGGCACAGTAGAGGCTTCTTTCTGGCAACACAACCATGCAGCTAATTTTTGTTCAAGTATTGTCATATTGTGCTCCTTGAAACAACCACAATCTTTTTCCAGAGCAGCCCGTCTGTCTCCTAAGGTTACCTGTGGATTTATCTTTGTATCCCAAACAATTCTTCTGGCAGCTTTGGTTGAATTCTTTCATGGTCTACCTGACCTTGGCTTGGTATTAAAAGATCCCATAATCTTCCACTTCTTAAAGTGATTGAACAGAACAAACTGGAATTTGCAAGGCTTTGGATATCTTTTCATACCCTTTTCCATCTTTATGCAGTTCCAGTACCTTATTACACAGGTCTTTTGACAGTTCTTTTCTGCTCCCGATGGCTCAGTATTTAGCCTGCTCAGTGCATCCATGTGCCAGCTAATGACCATTTATACATAGACACTTATTGCAGTGGAGAATGCCACAGGTGTGGGAAATTAACATTTAATTGCCATTTTAACCTGTGTGTCACCAACAAGGCCAAACATTCAAGGGTATGTAAACTTTTGAACAGGGCCACTTGGGTGATTTCTGTCATCAGTATGGTTTACAAAGGAGCCAATCAACTGTGATAATTAATGGCTTCATATGATCACTATCCTTTCATTAGTCAGATTTTGCATGAACAGTCATATTGCCAAAATCAATGCAAAAATTTCACAATTTCTGCCAGGGTATGCAAAGGTATGAGCAGAACTGTAAACTCACGACTGACATCACATAAAATCTGTAGGTCATGTACCACCAGCAACTGGGGTTCCCCCAATAATGGTAACACAGATAATGGTAACAAAATGATATTTAGCGCATTATATGAGTGAGTTATTTAATCCTATAACACTGCACTCCTGCTAGCGCAACCCTGCTCTACCTGAATAAGAGACAGTATCCAATAAGTAGTTCAAGTAAATATGAACATGTACAAAATGTAGATATTCACTGTTGTTAACATTTGTCATTTAGAAGACGCTCTTATCCAAAGTGACATACAGTGAATACAGGGACATCCCCCCATAGCAATTTAGGGTAAAATGTCATGTCAAGACAACGACATTTGTCACAGTCGGGAATCGAACAGTCAAACGTCCGACTACAAGTCTGACTCCCGAACCACTGAGCCATCTGACGCATAAGATTTTTACCTGGGATCTCATGTGGCCAGAAGTCCTCACAGGCAGGACATCGTGGATCAGTCCTTCCTTTGAAGTATCTGGCGACACAAGGGACGTGGATTTTGATGCCACATGTAGGATTTTCACACATCTGACACTGAAAGCAAAATGAAAATGACAAAAGGTCAAGCCAACTTGTTCAGTGAACATATTTAAGTAAAAATGGAAAAGTCCAGGGGGCTCATTTACCAAGCGTGCATAGAAAAAAATCCAAAATTTGTATTGTATTGTACAATGAAATTAAGAATGTGTACACGTAAAAGAGAGATTTATCAAACGATCCTAGGAATGTTTTACACACACTGGTAAGAAATCACCATTGATACTTGTTTGAGTCAGTGGTTGTGCACAACCTGTATGATTTTCATGTCAACACATGCCTAATTACCCAAATATGTCAACACATGCCTAATTACCCAAATATGGTCAAAATAACCCCTTTAAGCCTGCAGGAAACATAGGCTACAATAAGTTATGAAAAGTACAACGCAACCTAAAAATCGAGGAAAATACATTTTAAAGATTGTCAGAAGTACAGTATAGGTGCATGATGTACATGGTGCAACATGTTTAGTGCATGATTTATCACGCTGGTTACACTATGGGTACTCGCCCGTAAAACATGTAACTTCCCTGTGAGGACAGTGGTCTTTCGCATTGGGAAATATGCTGTTCTTCAAATGAATATATTCAACAATCACCAAAAGGCCTCCAATCCATAAAATGTTATTCTGCTGAATGAATAGATCATACATTCCACCTGTCACCTATTCAGCATCATATTTTTACCTGTCTCACCTGTCACCTATTCACCATCATATTTTTACGTGTCTCACCTGTCACCTATTCACCATCATATTTTTACGTCTCACCTGTCACCTATTCAGCATCATATTTTTACGTGTCTCACCTGTCACCTATTCAGCATCATATTTTTACGTGTCTCACCTGTCACATATTCAGCATCATATTTTTACATGTCTCACCTGTACATTGAGTTTCTGTTCACATGCTCAATGAACACTTACCGTGTTACTTCTTTATACAAAATAATTTACCCTGGCTCCTCTAGGTAGAGTAGATGTTTCAGTGTGCGAAAGATCTGTCCGTCACGGTCTCCTCATAGAGATCTATCTAATTACAGAATGTGCATCCCCAAAAAGGTATCAGCCATAAATGTGTACAAAAGCACAGATTAGATTATATCTTAAAACTCATAAATTGGCCCCAATTAATTGGCCAGGGAGATTAATATGTCAACTTCTAATTACAGTCTTGTCTTTTATACAAAAGATTTTTTAAATACTTTTTAATGTCAAAACTGAGTCTGCTGAGCCACTATAGCTACTCTGCAAAAAGGTCTTTGAAATGTGCTCTCTCTAGAATGCAGCATAGCCACTAGCAAAACTTTCATTGGAGGATCAGCCTCTGTTCAAATTCCAATTATCTCAGTCTTACAATAATTAAACAATGGTTTTACATGTGTATAATTTAAGTGACTACATAATAATAATTTATTATTATTATTATTATTATTATTATTATTATTATTATTATTATTATTATTATTGTTATTGTTATTATTATTATTATTATTATTATTGTAAACTGACATAGAAATGATTGAATGATCCCCCAGCATTATTGATCTTAGAAAAAGCATATCGAACAAAATATTGCACATGCAACAAAAGTATTTATTTAGAGTTAAGAATAGAGGAAATACGAGTTTGCAAATATGATAAAAAACAGATGTTACATGAAATTTTAAATATTTATTTTAAAGACGGTCTGACTCAGGTAACAGATTAAATATATTAAATAGGGCTTATTTACAGTGATTTGAAGTTGTTTGGCTTTACCTGTAAGACAACATTGTGACAGATATGGCAGAGCTTGACCTGGTCTTGGTAAAACCTCCGAATGTATGGTTCCATCTCCATTATACATCGAGTGGAGAGCGAGTATTCACCTTGTTTCTAAAGAAAGGAACACAGATCGTAAATGTAACTATGACATGTGAGCTACTGCAGAAACTTCCAGAGGGTAGAGCATGCATTGCATGGCTTTTAGACTCTGCACCTCTTTAAGCCACTCATCTTGAACAAGCCTGTTCAGTACATGTTCCGTTTCTTTTTTCTTTAGCTTCTTCGTCTGGAGGCTGTCAGCGCAATTGAGAATGTCCGTGGATGAGGCAGTTCCAGTATCCGAGTCCACAATCAGGTCCATCTAAAAACATGCCCATTATTACTGATCTTAAATGTTATTGCTTCTGTCAGTGATTGATTGTCAAGATATAACTACACTCACTGTTTTTCTGAACAATTCTAACTCGTTGTCTGCATAATCAGATGACATCCTTGTCACATCTGTTTCAGCCATGTTCACCTAGACAGAAGACCACATGGAGGAAAAAAGACTGATGATCACGAACGCATAATACTGTAGGTTAATGACCATTAGCAGTAGTGGTAAAGTTTCATTTGAATAGTGTTACATACCAACGCATAATACTGAAGGTTAATGACCATTAGCAGTAATGGTAAAGTTTCATTTGAATAGAAGGTTGATGACAATTAGCAGTAATGGTAAAGTTTCATTTGAATAGTGTTACATACCAACGCATAATACTGAAGGCCATCCTCCTCAGACATCCCTTTTCGTATCTGCATGAACATGGGCTGCAGCTGAGCATTGATCACCTCAATGAATTCATCCAGATGATCATTTATGGGAGCTGTATAAAATACATCAATGTGAGCAAGGTCCCCTTGAAGACATTTTCTGCTGGTTTTTCCTGACATAGATTTACGATGCAGTCTGACTCAAAACAAAAATAGGTAAAACCTTCCATTTTGGCCTGGATGTGGGATATGCTATTTATATGCCAGTAGAATGTCTCATATTGAAAATTCCAAGTTTAAGTCAGGTGATTTTGATGAGATGGGACACAAATCAATGACTGAGCACAAATCCATGAAATTATACAGTTTTTGGGACAGTTTCAGCTCAATAGAACAATACATGTAACCAGTGTCCATAATCATGGACTAAATCTTTAAACCTGAATTTACATTTTGAGTCAATATGCTCATATCTAGAGCAACTCAGTGACTAACTAGCAAGACCACGCTTTGCCAAAATAACTCAAACCCACCTTATCGAATAAATTGGGATCGAAACTAGTGTGGGCAAACTGGAGGTCCAATGTCAGATTACATTTTAGAGCCTGACTGATATGGGATGTTTTATCTGATAATGATTTGGAATTTGTTTTGTGAAAATCCTGATACCAATACCGAAATATCAGCCTATTTTTCTGTTATCATAGCTTGAATTATTTAAAATACCCTTTTCTGCATTGATTTGCACTTGAACTGTCCAGGACTTGAATTACGAACTCTTAACTATTAATTAAACTTCTTACAAGATAATTATTATGAAGGATTGAAAAATGCAGGCAAATCAAGGAGCTAATTAACAAGTCCTAACAACGTTCACAGAAAGTAATTCCATCAAAGAAAACTTTGCTCTAGCATTGAAAACTCAAAGATCATGCCACTTTTAAGTATTTCAATAGTTTATAGCATTTTTCTGGCTTCTATTTACAATCATCTGAGAAGCAGTTAGTTCACTGTAACTGTTATAATATTATGCGTGATGTTCTCTTGTAGAACAATTAATAAAACTGTAATTCCAGCAAAGAATATCTAAACTCTGCTCTAAAATAACTGCCTTGCATGAGCAAACTCAACAAAAATCATGCTACTTTAAATTAATGTAACGGTTTATAGTGCACATTTTTTTGGCTCTTTATTACTCTGACAAGCTTCTATTTACAGTACACACACACACTTAAGAAGCAGTTAGTTCATGCCAACTGTTAGAACCTTGTGTGTGACGTCCTCTTGTAGAACAATTTATAAAATGAAAATATAAAATGTTATAAATTGTAAAATATAAAAGTGAATAAATTGTAAACAGGTAAACTGCTAATGTCAGCCAATATATCAGTTGGGCTCTATTAAATTAGTTTAGACTTTAAAGCTGACAGGTTTACGCACACAAATAATCACATGTTGTTTGTCAGACTTCCAATGTGTCCAGACTAGTAACCAATAAAATTATTGTAAAATGTAGAATTAAGTTAGCTTGTGTAGTCTTGTCATCCGGTACTAAAAAGCATTTAATATTACCCAGTTTCTGAGAAACATTACTTCTTTAACTTCACTGACTGATAAAAGGTTTACTAACACTTTACAGAAATAAAAAATACACAGTATGGGACTTTGGGAAAAATAAATTGAATAATGTGTCTATGCATTTCTCACCACCATGTGTCTCACAGCAATGGCGGAGCAGAGCCTTTGCCTTGTCACCATCAATTATCCCTTTGGCCATCATAGTTTGCAGGAACCTTTTATGGACTTCTCCCAGTGGCCGAGCCATGATAGATCAGCCCTAGAAAAATAATCAACACCAAATTTGAATGTCAGCATTTAATGTGACATTTCATTGGAATACACAAGACATGGTTGACCAAAAACTTCTACTACCAAAGTAGTGGCTTATACACGGTTGGTGGCTTGGCGATGTCCCAGAAGGGTATAGCTCTGAAACATCAAAGTAAATGTCATTTAATTTGGGCAGTTGCTTCACTTTTTTGTCCACTCCTAAAGGGAGTGCTCTTAATGTCAGCTTGTTACCTGTATAAAAAGACACCTGTCCACAGAAGCAAGCAATCAATCAGAGTCCAAACTCTCCACCATGGCCAAGACCAAAGAGCTCTCCAAGGATGCCAGGGACAAGATAGTAGACCTACTCAAGGCTGAAATGGGCTACAAGACCATTGCCAAGCAGCTTGATGAAAAGGTGACAGTTGGTGCGATTAAATCTAGCACTTTTCATCAACTTAACTTGCCGTGTTTGGAGGAGGAATGCTGCCTATGACCCCAAGAACACCATCCCTACCATCAAACATGAAGGTGGAAACATGCTTAGGGGGTGTTTTTCTGCTAAAGGGACAGGACATCATCGCATCAAAAGAACGACAGACAGGGCCTTGTACCATCAAATCTTGGTTGAGGAACTCCTTCCTTCAACCAGGGTATTGAAAGTGGGTCGCCCAGCCAGTCTCCAGACCTTAACCCCATTGATAATCTGTGTAGGGAACTGAAGGTTCAATTTCCCAAACGTATATATAGACGTGGGAATATTCAATATTGTTTTTTTTTAAGTTCAATAATGTTCCTTTTTTTAAATGGAGACTTGTAACGTGATGTTAACTGAGGGAGCAAAAGCAGTATCGGCTCCAAATATCAGCTCAAGAAAATTGACAGCCCGTATTGGTCATCAGCTAAGGCCGAAGAAAACAAAATCGGTATCGGCACAAAAAAAATCCATATCGGTCGATCCCTAATTTTGACACCTACAGAGGGACATTATTACTGTTACACATGCAAACACCAGGCATGTCACCAGACTTTCAAAACACTTGGAGCTCGGAAAGATAACCCGGGGCTGGGGGGGGATTGCATGTTTAGGCTAATTAATTATATTAACTATAGTAGTTCTGTGTGCTATTACATTATTTGTTTTAACAGTGTGAAAATGCTGTCGCGTACCACTTTGCAACATAGAAAAAATGCAAATAAATTCTATCAATTTCTAGAAAATGGGAAAGAGAAAACTGTTGGTTTTAGGGTATATGCAATCTTGTGAAACAGGTTTGGAGATCTCTGCAATCTGATTGGTTAAAATGTGTTTCAAAGCCATCGACAAATCCCTTTTAACCAAAAAAAACGCACTCACAGAGGTAGCCTCGTATAAGACTCCTATACTAATGCATATACGAGTCTTGCAGCAAACCAGTGGTAGATTAAATCGTTAATTTCCCTAAACCTGCAAGGACTTGCACGGTAGTGCCACCAAAACAACACAGTCCGAAATCTATTTTAGTTAAAAGTTTCACGTGTTACTGAGTTAAAAATAAGATGGCCAACAATTGTATGCCTCCATATCAAGTCACAGAAAACAACATACATAAAATGTAATAATGTTGTTGCTTACATATTCAAGTATTCATTACAGTTAATAATTACATTATTTCTTATATTATTTAATTACAATACATAATATCCGGGCAGTCAACCTTTGAAGATTGTTATGACTCAATTCATTTTTTACTGTAAAAAAAATACATGGACGACCATCTGATCAAGCGACTTGCATTGTTTTCACCGTTGGAAAATCAACAGATGGATGGTTTGGGGATTTGTGTGAGAAATAAGAGATGATAAAATTTCATAGCATTACTACTGGTACTTGAATGTTATGCTCCTGAGGGCAGGGAATTATGAGGGAACAATTGGATGAACAAAAACATAAAGAGATAAGTGAAGTGATTTCAAGACAGTAAAATCCTGTATTTAGGAACATTACATGATGACTGATTTATCTGAGAGTTTACAAAATGTAAAAACATATTCTTTGGTAGAATCCTTTTGTACTTTCTAATATGGCTAAAAACAGTGTTGATGTGCAGCTCCTGTGGTCTAGCAGTAATGCTCCTGGAACAGACATTTATAGCCTCTCTCCACCAGAGACTGGGGTTCAACTCCTTGTTCTAACCCTTCAAACTGCATCTGCCACTTCTGTAATTTCACACTGTATGAATAAAATATCAAAATACCTCCCTCCCAAATGAGAAGGATAAAGTGTTGTTAGAAATGACAATGTAAGAAGTTCCAAGATGTCTTTCACTTTTACATGTTAAATAAGTAAAAATATTACCTAACGAGGATGTAACTAGTAGCAAAACCTACATTGTTACTATGTCTTGACAATGTTATGTTAATATGCTTGCTGGGCAACAGGGATTCAACACGACTAAACAAGGCATGTGTGAAAGTGACTTTTGACAAACACTGGACAACAATTTCTGTTGTTTTCATCAACAGTATCAAGATGCTTCTCAGCAACTCTACGTTTATGAACAACACAGCAGCTAACACAGGAGTCTGCCACATTAAGTTGTCCAGCAACACTGTTAGAATAGACAGGAGGCATCTGGCTAATTGATTTTAACCCCTATTAATACTCTTCATCTATTTTTTTATTAACCATGACATCTGTTTGTGAACACTAGGTTGCTTGCGATGTCAAAATCACAACCCAAGAACAAATGCAAGAGAAGGTTAGTTGATGATGTCCATTATTCTAGTGTAACATGTGGTGTTTTTTAAAACAGAAACTGTTTAACAGTATTAACACCATTTAAAACGTGTATAAGTATTACCAATGAATAGACACATTGTTCTGTTGTTGATTCTCAATGAAGAAGCCAGTTCGAAGGCAGATGGATAAGCTGGACATAACTAGCTGCCTAGTCCCTCAAACAAATCCCTGATCCATTCTCCCTCTACCACCTATCTGATGTGTTAACCCACTGGACTTACGTTAACACTTTAGCTTTAGCTTCAAACTCTCAAACTAAGCTACGTACTATCAATATACAGTAACCAATTTGCACATTTTTAAACTGTTTCCATGTATCAACTACCTGATACTTTGTATCTAGTTACAGTACTGTTTATGATTTATTTTCAATCGGCTTTAATTACCTGGTTAAATCATGAGGAAATAAAACGTTGAAAAACTGTGTTAGATTAGTCGTGTTAAGTGATATTACAGTACTGTACTAACTAAACAACAATGTATTTCTGGGCAGCTCTAACAGCCTGTCAACTGATGTTCCGGGAAACATATACGATTATTACAAGCCTAACTATTAGTAGACTCATTAGACATGCATTTAAAAACATCACTACCTTACCAGGCTAGCTAGTCCTTCTGTTTTGTTATGATGGAGTCTGTCACAAACTAGCATGCTAACTAGGTTCGTTTACGCGGGTTTATGTATCATGCTTGACGTGTGCGCACACCTCTTCCGCATCAACCTGACGCAATATCCGCTAGTGATGTACGAATCACGAACGGTTCGTTCGTTCTAAAAATAAAAAAACGAACGATTCGTTCTTTTTGAACGAATCTTTTTAGTGAACTGGGTGTACTGAATCACTGCTTCAAAAGATTCGTTCAATTAATGAATCACTTTTGCAAGAGAAAATTACGCAGATGTAGCCTAGGGGTGAAGTCGGAATCAAAAACTTTTATAAATTAGTAGATGTCATCACCATGCCCTGAATAAATAGATGCCCACACTTATCATAATCCACACACTGCAGCAGAAATCGAACTCGTCTTCATAATCTTTATCATAAAGGCTTTATTGTCGCGGATTTGAAAGGGCTATGAATACTGAGTCTAGTGTCGCGAGAGTGCGCAAACTGCGATGTTATTGGCTGTTCTTCACATCCTTTATTATAAAAATATTTTTAATCTAAGCATACTTAACGAGAATAAAACGTGTCATTGGTAAATCTATTTTATTTCCCTTAAAAAGTACATGTGAATATTTTCAATGTGTATTACGTAAGTCTATATTAAAGCCACGCGAGACAGAAGTGCGTGCATGCATACAGCCAGTTGAAAACGTCAAGATGAGTGAACGGCAACAAAGGAGCAATATTTGGACCGTTTTCACCAAAATAAATAAAAATATTGCCAAGTGCACTTGCAAAATAAATGTGTCAACCCGTGGAGGATCAACAGCAAATCTCCTCAGACATTTACATTTTTGTGTTCATAGCTTGAAAAATTAAACGTGCACTGCTTTCACAGTAAATAATAAGGTCACATCATGGACACAAAATGGAATTAAGCAGTTCGACAAAAAGATTCATTAACCGAATCACTGATTCGAAGGATTCGAATATTTAAAATGAACTGTACTGAATGATTCAGTTGACTTTAGTGATTCGGAATCCCCATCACTAAAGCAAATTATTTAAAATTTCCCGGAATCTAGAGCGAGCAAAAGCGCGCATGCGAGACAGAGAGTGTGCTCCAAACCATGTAGCGCGCATGGAAGAAGGAAAGGGAGCGAGACCTTGTGTGTGTGTGTGTGCTAGTGTGCGTGTGTGCCTCATGAAGCGCATGTAAGACATAGAGCATCCTGATTGGCCTGTTTCGGAAAATCAACCAATCGTTTGTCAGTGTGGGCGGGCTTTTATCTCTTCTCCCGAAACAAATTAATCAATTCAGTGTATCTAGAAAGTAACATATGCACCAAAGGCAGAGGGAGCGTGCCCTATAACACACATTTTACGCCAGATTACAGAAAAGTGTACCCCTGTTATGATGAAGGTAGATTCTTATAAGAGTTAAACATAATGATAGTTTCACGCTGAACAGTTTGTAAGAGTGACTTCTATGGAAAGCCATTTTTGTCAATATTAAATAAATAAATATGGCTATGAAATAAGTCCTGAAATAAATAAATGACACAATAAATATATAAATATTTAAATATAAATATATAAACGCAGTCCAATAAAATATGAAATTGTTTTTTATTTCATAATGGTGTTTTTCAAAGGAAACCTTTTATTTATTTCAGGGGAATTT
>JACXGM010027703.1:0-14375 GCA_016801145.1 Umbra pygmaea | reverse complement strand
CTTTTTGTGTTTTGTTCTACAGACACGCGATTGTCGGTTTTTGTAATGTTAACCCTAACCTTAATTCTAACCTTAACCTCAGTAACGTCATATCTAACCTTAACCGATAGTAACCTCATGCCTAACCTTAACCGTTAGTATCCTCCTACCTAACCTTAACTGTGAATGTTGCAATATAATTTTGAACGCTATGGAATGTTCTCGCATAAATCCGCTAAACGAAATGTACCGGAGCAACGTAATTCAAGTACAAATATATCCTAATAACAAAACGTGCAGTTCAAACGTAAAAACACCCTACATAGTAATTTAGGTTTTCAAAATAGTTTCCTGAGAACGTAATTTGGGATAAATTCTGAGATTTACGGTTGGGAAAAGGATGAGGTACTGTATGTTGTTCTGACCTGACTTGGAGATCTTCATCAGTTCCTCTTTGCCCAGCTCTTCCAGACGGTCCTTGATCTCAGCCACGGCTTTCCTGGCTGCCCCAAATGAGAAGTCAGGGTTCAACGACACTTTGGGGATGAATCCATCATCCGTGGGTGTACATAGATAGTTAAAGTTCTGTAAGAAAGGTAACCATGAATGTAAATGACAGCACTCAAGGACCAGCTGCAATAACGAACATACAGCAGATGCCACTTAAAATCACTGTCCTTTTTAAAATACTGATATTTAAAAGAGCTATGCTCGCTATAAGTAAACTTTAACCAATCCAGTTCTCACACTTTTACAGCAGTGTTCAATTCCAGCAGTCATAATAGTTGAATGTGTTATGTACTGCTTAATGCTCAGATATGTCCCAATGTGCTGTATAATGAATGCATGTGATGTTCACACATTTTCACCTGTAAGAAGTGAATGTGGTCCTCGGTACTGTAGAGCTGTTTGAGGCCTGATTCTTTTTTCTTCAGCTCATCAATCTCCTGCTCCAGCCTCTCCACCATCCCCTCTGCCTGGTTAAACGCAGCCTTCTCATTGATCCCGATCAACTTGGTGACCTCTGACCTTATCCTCTCGATGTAGCGGATCATGTCTTCAAACATCTTCTCACTCTCTGCCATGGCCCGCTGGGCTGAGCTCTGGACATGACAGTATAGTCAGTGATTCATTTAGCTCAGTGAAAGAGACAAGGTGAAAGTGTTTATGAACAAGACTGCTGTTAATAACACATTGTGACTTAAAGCCTGCTTAAATTGATCTACATATTTTTTGTTCATTCGAAAAATGTATTATTAATTAATTTTATTGACAGGACAGAGACTAGGGGGCATGCACGGTCTGGAGCTTACACCGACTGTCATGACTTGGGTGTAGTGTGTCCATGACAGGTAGAAGAGAGTCTATGGCAGGTAGAAGGTTGGTTGCTTTATATTGAATTTGTCCAAGGAGTACACAATACAGAGTAGTTGCCAGTGAAATAACACAGCGAGAGCACAATGGATATATGATTATGTCAAATACTAATATGCTCTAACGTGGCGTAGATGCGGAACCCAATATCTATATATACACCTTACGCATATCTCAAACTGTCTAACACTCATTTACAACTTACCTAGTATTGCAACAGCTCCCGGATCTATATATTCCACTGGACCACCATTAACAGAATAACAATGAAACGCGACCTTCTCTCATTTACCCGGACTAATATAGGGACTGGTCTACCAGGTGTACGATATCTAGAATTAGACACAATCAGTCCCTAACAGTACCAGGTGAATGAGGGGAATTTACTTGCATAGAACATAACCTAAATCCTCAGTGCATACACTGGCTCCTAAACAACACAAAATGAGCAATAATATATATATATATAAACAATGAGTCCATCTTTTAGTCACTTATCTCTGCCACACCTGGCATTAAGTCCAGCCAAGGTGTGACACCGACACACTAAACTCTGACAGACAAGGAAAATATTTTATTGGATTTTTTTGTTGTTGCATAAAACAAGGTGGGAACAATACAAGAGGCTTCAGAAAATGCACTCTCAGGGGATCCACATGGCATAGTGGGATAAGTCGCTGCATTGCAGGACAGTCTACGTCTTGATAGTCAATGATTCGAGCCTGACTATGCATTCGTTGACTTTCCCCGGGCCTCCTGCACGAGGCAGCACAAATTGGTATAGCACTGCCCAAGATTTGGATTAGATAAATCAGATTATCTATCCTGCCACGTTGCTCTCCAACAACTCCTTGTCTCCAGATCGGGTGCCACAGCCCCCACAGCCCCCTCCCCTACACCCCAACCCAGTAGACACAACCACCCTACACCCATCCCCATCACACACCACCATCCCCCCCATACACCCCCCCACACTTATACACAAAACAAGGACATTTGAAATTAGTTTAACTGGGAAAATATTACATCGAAAATGTTGGAACGGTTGGAAAATATTGAAAGATTGTTGGTTTACAAGATAGAAATCATAATCAAATAATTAAGAATGACATTAAAGATGTGTTTTAAGAAATGTTTTGTGTACCTTTAAGGAGTCTACTGCTGTCCTTAGTTCTTCCAGTTCCTTGACCCTTTCCTGACACTTCTGCCGGATCTCAGCTTGAGCCACTCCCAGGAGTTTCTGTTGAGGTGATACCACACCACCATCAACAAATACATTTTACAAGTCAGGATTGTTTGGCCTTGGAACTAATTTGGTTCATGAGGTCCCTGTAGATTTGCAAGGCCTGCCTTTATGTTTTCTTATGAAACATCAGTCAATTGTTTGTTTGTGGTCAATAAATTATTACTATAATATATCTCAAGGGCATTATGTGCAATGAGACTGACTTACTGATGTACTGCTTATTTGTCATTGTGTTATAAATTGTTTGTTCCTCTTTATGCAGTAAAAACATGATATATTGTGTGAAAATGATATAATTATACTGAGATTTAACACTCCATAACAAACCCAGTTCTAAAGATCTCTTTAGTGCCTTTATCTAAAAAGGACGGAAAAGGGAAGCAGATGGAATGCTGACCATGCCAGGAATGTGAAAGCACCGCTGCATGCCTGACTTCAAAGGAGAGGTGTGAAGGTGCACATATACTGGCCAATGTTATAGAGAGAAGAGAGCGAGCTTCTAATTCAGCCTCTACCCAAAACCCACCGACCCATTCTTCAAGATAAGCTCACGGAATGTTGGGAATCTGTAGAGAGGAGGTTGGGGGAAGAGAAGGAGCAAAGGAGGGAGTGTGTGAGGGAGGTAGGGTTGTGTTAAAAAGGAGTGAAGTCATGAGAGAGGCAGCTTGTGCATCTGGGGGTGGGAAGAGACAGGGTTAGTTATGTGAATGACAGAAAAGTCTAAATGATGTCCTTGCTGTATTTTTTTTCACAGTATTAGCCTCCACAGGAGATACATGTCCCTATTTAGGGAAAGTGAAATATTTGTCCTATATTCATTTCACATCTCCAGAAAAGACCAAGTCTTATCTTTCAAATGGTATCACATAGTCCTCCCCTGCTTCAGCTCCAGAGCTACGAGCTGGAAGATTTGGGTATGTCATTTTAAGCAGAAATCAAAATGTAGGGTCATATCCTGAAAAGATGAATAGGTAATGCATACAGTGTTTCCTTAGTATAATATCCTAGATAATCATTATGATAATGTCAATCGGTTTATTTGAATTGGTCCATCTGTGGCTGTTTAAAAATTGTTGCTTTAACCCTGAACTCTGGCAGGCCATTTGAATGGGAACTGTCTAATTTGGATGCAGTCAGGTTATGGTACGTTATCATAAACAGGCCATGTGGTTAGAAACAGCCATGACAGTGCATTCCAATAACACCACTGCTTCCACACCCTAGGAGATGGAACAGCGTGTGTCTCAACATTACCAGCAAGCACATCTGGAACACCACACGCTTTAAGGATGTTTTCAGCACAGATTAGCGCAGACATTCCTCTATTGCCCTCAGAGATAACCAGAACATTGTGCTCTTTTTTGGCTGTGTGTATGCCTGCTCAGAAGCAGTGTCTGATTGGCAGCAGTGTCTGGTTTGATGAGCTGGCTGGGTCAAAAGTACAAAGTGAGTGATAGTGCGGGGGTGGGATGGAAGAGAAAAACAGGAGGGGGGGAATGCTCTTTCAGTTTCAACCCACATTCCTTTACTATGAACACCTACTAGCATTACCCACCTACCCATGCTAGCATGACTAACTACCTAGTTCTGTTAGCTCTCTAAGGGAAATGTACTTCTTTTGGAGGGAATGTGTTACTGAATGAAACATCAGTAAGTTGTAAAACACTCCCCTTAGTGAATGTGCCTAGTAGCATTCAGGGTGTAGTAGGCTATCAATGTACTGGTTTTAGCATGTATGACCTACCAAACAAGTTTTTTGCATTGTATGTAAAGTAGGTCAGACGTACAAACACAAAACGTCCAATTTCAAGTTTCACTCATTCATATTTTTATGAAAAATCATTTTGTGAAACATTTTAAAGGTCTCAGTTAAACCACTCAGTTACAACAGATTCTCCTGTCTTACCTGTTTCTCACTCCTCTCTGCCTCGGCTGAGACGATGTCATGTCCCTTGTGTTCGCTGACAGTGCAAATGGCACAGATACACATCTGGTCTGTGCGGCAGAACAGCTCCAGCGACTTCTGATGCTGGGGGCAGATCTTTCTGTCCAGGTTCCCCAGCTCGTCCACCAGCTTGTGTCTTTTGAAAGTGGCCGACTCGTAGTGGGGTTTCAGGTGCTTCTCGCAGTAGGATGCCAGGCAGTTCAGGCACGATTTAACAGCCTTGAGCTTCTTCCCGGAGCAGTAGTCACAGGGCACGTCGGCAGGCCCGGCAAAGGTGTTCCCCGGGGGTGTAAGGCTGAGGTTGAAGTTAAGGTTGGGGCCAGTCTTCTTGATCTTCTCCGCCACCTTTGTGAGCATTGTGTTCGGCCTGAGCACAGGCCTTTGGGTGAAAGTGATTTTACACTGCGGGCAGATGTAGATGCCTGTGTAGTCTGCCTCATTCCAGTAACCACTAATGCAGTCCATGCAGAAACTGTGTCCACAGGGGATAGCCACAGGGTCCCTCAACAGAGCCACGCACAGTGGGCACGTGAAGTAGTCCGAACCCATGGGATCAGCCATTTTCTCTATGTGACTGATCTACACTAGCACTCCTTGTACCTGTAGAGAGAGAGACAGAAAGATAGTGGTTGGCAGACAGACAGGAATCAGCAGAGGAATAGAACAGGTATGCTAGTTAGCTCCGCCTGTCCACAAGAGTGTGGCAGAGCCTGCCAGAGTTGAGACTTACTTGTATTTCTGAATTCCACAGGTTATTGATTGAAAGCAGACAAAGCCCTCCCTCCTTGTGCTTCCTGGGTGTATGTGAAGCCCGTGCTGATAAACAGGTCGAGCAAAGACTGTAGGAGACTTAAAGAGAGAGCGAGCAAGGGAGGGAGGGGGCGAACGAGGGAGGGGCGGGCTGAAAGTAGAGAATGTAGGGGATAGGCAGAGGCGGAGAGAATGAATGAAATCTAGCAATCAAGGAGAAACTCTGCTGCTAAATATGCCTGAAAGAAATGTGTGATTTTCATTTCAGTGTTTGGTGTGATTCTATGAAGGAGACTCAGTTGCAGTGAGAGATGGTTTTGAACTTTAGAGATGGTTTTGAACTTGTTAATGAACAATCGAACAAGGCTGTATCTGTTAATGATTGCTTTTTTTATTTGCTCTGAAGTTTCATGCTCTGACATTTCGTGCGCTAGGCCTTGATTTCGAATGTAACCTGTTCTTTCCCAAGCCAATTTGAAACAGTGAACAGAAATGCAGATGTCCTAGGCACTCCATTCGCTAAGGTCGAATGAACATTAATGCTACATTTGTGGAAGGGCAGGTTTTGAAGGGTCAGGAGTACACCCTCTAGATAAATGAACCTGCTCTGACCAAAAACACAAAAAGATATTTTGAATGTTAAACGACATTGGGGGCCTGTTGGACTTTTTTGTAAATAACACTTTGTTTGCCACAGGTGTTTTGATAAAAGAGGAGACTTTGCATAGGCCTAAATTTAAACTGTAGCCTGCTGAACCAGTCTGGTTGCCCCTATAGGTGTATATAGTACTAATACTAGTGTGTGTTAAATACAGAGAACAAAATGCTCACTAGACGAAACCAAACGAAAAACAATGTAAATCATTGAAACTTTTTTGACTAAACATTCCTATATAAGGTAGGATACATTTTAGAACAACAACTGTCATCGTCACATACCACACTTGTTTTTTTTATCAGGGACGTAGTGTAAGGCAATAAGCACAATTTACCCACATTTGCCATGTTTACGTTGTAAATATATCCAGTTTGCTGTTTCAAGTAAATATAGTTTAAAATTGGCAGAAGACAAATCTATCTTTCAACAGGGAAACATTTTTCTCCTCCAATGACACGCAGTTCTTTTATTATATCACATATATTAATATAAATCATCATATCAGTCTATATAACCCACACACGCATCCTAGAGCTCCTAACTCAATACCAATTATCAACTATTGACATCAACCTAGATCATTAGATTATATGCATTTACTGTAATCCTTGGTTTCCTCTTTGTCCTAGGGTGTGGCCATGTTTCTTTCTCTGCTTCAGTAGTTTGTACACTCAAGACGGACTAGGAAAAATGTTATCTGTGGCCTAGCATAGTCCAGTGGTATAAACCACAACTTTATTCCACTGCTGGTTTGCTTCTAAAGCTAAGCAGGGTTGGGCCTGTTCAGTCCCTGGATGGGAGACCAAAGCTGTTGGAAGTGTTGTTGGAGGGCCTGTAGGGGTGCGTAGGGTGCCGTCTTTCAGATGAGATGTTTAACAGGTGTCCTGACTCCCTGTGGTCACTAAAGTTCCCATGGCACTATTTGTAGGAGTAAAGGTGCCAACCCTGGTGTTCTGGACTAATTTCCAGTCTAGCCCCCATGGTAACACAATCATCCCGAGCTTTAAACTGGCTCAATCATTCCCTCCCCACCCGCTTCTCTCCAGGCCATTACTGCAAACGAGAATACATTCAACCTGCATGGTTAAATAATGGTAAACTAACTAAAGAAACAGTGCTGCAATTTGAGCTCGATTCTAGGCAACTGCTATTAAACCTCACTCTTGGCTGCACTCTTAAAAAAGTGATAAACAACACAAAATGTGTTACAATCAATCTTCCTATCATGTGTTGTTTAAACAATGTGAGTGTCAGAATGAACACATCATTGTTTTGACTTACTTGACACATTGTGAGTATTAATTTGACTTACACAATAATTGTGTGAAAGATAACACAACATTTCTAACATAACTGTACATCAGCTATAGTTTCACCCCTCTCCAGTATTTGGCCAGGTCTGATAAGCCAGTTTCTCTTTCCTCTCATGTTGTGTGGATGAGATACCAGAAGAGTTAGCTTCTGCTGAGTAAAAACAGTCCTCTGTGCTGCTTATTGATTAACTACCAACATAGATTCTACAAGGGAAAAGGTATTTCCCTGCCAATGCACACATGGGAACAAAATTGTGTAGTTATACAGAAAGATAACATATATAGCAGTTAAGCAGATGTGATTCTGAAAAAAAACTAATTTCCAAAATATGCAATGAAGAATGCCTGAAGCAACTTCTTGCAATGCTTCAACCCACATGATCAAATGCCATAAATCAAATTTACTGAATTGTCAGGACACAGTTTCAGTTCATAATTACATGTCTGCTACCAACATTTAGTTGTTGTGCACTTTGCAAAATCAGGACTAAATTGTCAACGTCCTTAAGATGAAATGTCAACATTCATTGAACTAAACAATCTCTTGCGTCAGGTGAATTGTGGGGTAACCCGGACGTTTTAGTTAGGGGATGTTGTTGAGTGGCGGGCTGCATTCTACAGAGGCTCCATACTGAGTGCACTAAGCGCTGGTCAGGCGTAGTGCACATTAAGAAATAAAATGCTTAAATAAATTTGGGCTGCAGAATAATAAGAGTCAAGGAGGTGGCTGTGTCTGTGTGCGATTGGTCAGAACATAAAGACAAGCAAGGTATTTACAAGTGCTGCATTGGAACAATGGCTACCTTTGTTGGTGCTAGCTGGCTGATACACAGGAGGAGGAGTTTGGACAAGGGCCACAACACACTGAACAGGTTGCTGTTGCACACTACAAACCAGACAACTCCACAAAATTGGGCTAAAGGGGAAAATTGTTTCAATGTGTTTGCTCATGTTTTTACTATTGTTATGGATGATATGTATTTTTGGTTACAATCATTTTGGAATTTGTATTGTTGATTTAACAACACCTTTGAATGAAAATAAAATTTTAAAAATTAAATGTTACAAATTGAACTCGACAATATTTAGAAAAGTAATGAGGTGACTTGTTAACTATGTTTCCATTGTGTCATCATCACTGAGCAACAAGCTGAGCAACAAGCAGAGTAACCAGGGTGTGACATTGATGTTTTATCACAGAATCCTACTCCCAGTCTAATACAGTCATCCACATTGGGGTTTTCTCAAATTGCAAAGCTCATGAAAACATTGCACAATCATAAGTTTCTCTGGATTTACTATTGATAGGTATGTGTTTGGGTAAAATGTACAACTGACAACATTTCTCCCAAATTTCAAATACAAATATTGTCGTTTAGGGCATTTATTTGCAGAAAATTACACCTGGTCAAAATAACAAAAAAGATGTAGTGTTGTCAGACCTTGAAATATTCAAAGGAAATAAGTTAATTCATTTTTAAACAATATTATACTGTGTTTTCTTAGGAGTTAAATATTTGGTGTACTAATAATAATAATAATAGTAATTGGATATTTCATGCGTCTTGGCATGCTCTCCACCCGTCTTTTACATTGATGTTGGGTGATGTTATTTTTTGTTTTATTTAAAATTTATTCAGCCAGGAAAAAAAACTAATTGAGATTAAGAATCTCTTTTTCAAGAGCATCCTGGCCAAGACAGGCAGCGGCAAGTTACCATAGACCCGACAAAACAACAATACAGAACACCATACAATCACAGTATTAAACATAATAAAAGGTCAACATCATATTTAAAACAGGTTAAAGAATTTGCTTCAAGGTATTTCATTAGGGACTTAAAGTCTGTAAGCGGTACCAGTTCGACAAGATTCAAGTGACCCTGTAGCGAGTTCCGAGCCAATGGCGCCAAGCACTTCAAGGCCTTTTAACCAAACTCAGTTTGAAAGGAAACAATGACAATAAGGTTGAAGTGCAGACTGTCAGCTTTAATTTGAGGGTTTATTCATACATATTGGATGAAACATTCAGAAATGAGAGCACCTTTTGTACATGGTCCCCCCCATTTTCAGGCACCAAAAAACTGTGGACACTTTAACATAATGTAACATATTGTAGAAGACTAATATTTCTCAATATTTGGTCTCATATCATTGCGTGCAATAACTGCTTGAAGTCTGTTATGCATCAACATTATCAGATCCTGGGTATCTTCCCTGGTGTTGATTTGCCAGGCCTGTATAGCAGCCATCTTCAGTTTTGCTTCGGGGACTTATTGCCTTCACTCCCCTCCAGGGACTCATTGCCTTTTGTCCATGCTCGGCAACCATGAAACCTAACTGAACTGGAGATGTTTTGCAAGGAGGAATGGTAAAAAATACCTTCATCCAGGATCCAGACACTCATTACAGGCTATATAGGAAGCATCTAGAGGCTTTTAGTTCTACTAAAGGAGGCTCAACTAAATATTGATGTGAGATTTCTGTTGGGGTGCCCAAATTTATGCACCTGTCTAATTTAGTTTTGATGCATATTGCACAATTTCTGTTCATCCAATATACCTAATTTCGCTACTGAAATATTACTGTGTCTCTCAGTTATTTGATAGATCAAAATGAAATAGCTCATCCTGTCACACAATGTAGGGTGTAGTTGAAGGAGGGAGAGCGAAGGCAGTAGATGTAGATGGTAGTTTGCAATGTTTAATATGGCTTAACAATCCATAAAAACATACAGATATCTCAGTTGCAGGTGAAACGAATGAAGCGAGAGCACAACGTGTATACCTATGCAGCCTACGTGCTCTCAAATAGTAGCATGGGACACTGACAGCTAACTTTAAAACTTTAGCATATGACTGTGAGCTACCAACTCAGGAGGTGAGTTGAAATGCCCTCATTATGCTGATGGTTGTCTGCCAGTATAATTGTCTGACAACATACTGCATTCATCTTGCCATTTTCACAAGGTTCCCCATGCTTTTACAGCTTACACACTCCGCAAAATATCAGTGAGACAACACCATGCTTCACAGTGGGGATGGTAATCTTTTCACAATTGACCTTGTTGACACCTCTCCCAACATAGTGCTTATGGTTGTGACCATAAAGCTCTATTTTGGTTTTGTCACTCCAAATTATAGTGTGCCAAAAGCTGTGAGGCATGTCAAGGTGTTGTCAGACATATTGTAACCAAGGTTTTTTGTGAAACTGGTGCTGTAAAGGCTTCTTTTTGGCAACTCGAACATGCAGCTAATTTTTGTTGAAGAGTCATCATATTGTGCTTCTGAAAAAAACCACAATGTCTTTTTGCAGAGCAGCCTTTATGTCTCCCAAGCTTACCTGTGGGTTTTACTTTTTATCCCGAACAATTTTTCCAGCAGTTTTGGCTGACAACTTTCTTGGTTCTGACCTTGGCTTGGTATCAAGAGATCCCATAATCTTCCATTGTGATTGAACATTACTGACTGGCATTTGCAAGAATTTGGATATCTTTTTATATCCATTTCCAACTTTATGCTTATCCAGTACCTTATTACACAGGTTTTTTGACAGTTCTTTTCTGCTCCTCGTGGCTCAGTATCTGTAACGACCAGCCCAGGTTGGGATGGCATACATGGACTAATGGACATTTATATATATATTGTGTGTGGACCTCAGTTATTTGTGTGTAGACTTGCCTGTTTAGGGTACAGCATATAAGCCGGGCAGACTGAGAGAGAGGTTGTGGTTCATTATTATTCTGTTCAACGTTGTTGGTGCTGTACTCCCCGAGCTGTTATACTTTATGGATTCTACTAGTTGTTCCCACTCCACTATATGAGTTGTAAGTAGAAAATATATATAGAAAGAGTGTATGAGTATTGCCAGGTAGTTAACCTTTCGCGTTCTGAGCCGCGAGTAAGAGCGCAGTATTTGTATGGTCTCCTGAAGTTGTGCGATCTCCGTGTATTTCCATTGTATAACAGTCGGGAGGATAATAACAGTTAATTAAACCACAATCAACATCCATCTGCCTGTGTGATCTCCCTCTCTCTACACCACACCAACTCGTGACAGTATCTCGCCTGCTCAGTGCATCCAAGTGAGAGCTAACAAAATCATTGACTTTTTATACACAGACATTAATTGCAATTTAGAATGCCACTGGTGTGGGACATTAAACTTTAATTTACATTTTAACCTGATGGTGTCACCTTGTGTGTCTATAACAAGGCCAAACTGTAATGAATCACTTCTCAAGTAAAAAGGAACACTGTTAAAACAGGTATAAATATATTTCCAAAAGGGCAACGGCACAGAATATATTCCAAGGCAGAATAAATGAATAAACGGATCAGGGTTCATGCCAGAATATCAATAGTAGGTTAGGCAAAGGTACATAGGACAGTCCAAAATCACAATACTGGATAAACAAGGCAAAGGTCATAACCGGGATAACGATAACAAAATAGAATGCTCAGAATGGAAGTGTAATACTCACAATACCTCGCAAAGAGGCTATGGATTGTGTGTGGCTTATATACAGAGTGAGTGAGAGCAGGTGAATGGAATTAGGCTAATTGTCCGGGTATGGGAAATGTAGTTCTTTGGAGACCTGACTAGGGAAGCTGTAGTCCACATGAAGTAGAACTGGTGACTGGGAATCGTAGTTCTGAGCAGTATAGACCAGGGAAGTGGCAGTTTCCAGGGAAGGGGAACTGGGAAACGTTACGCAAACATTCAAGGGTATGTACGTTTTTGATCAGGGCCATTTGATTGATTTCTGTTATCAGTATGGTTTACAACAGCCCTAAATCACATGAAATACGTTCTGAGGGAACTATTTTGTAAAACCGAAATATGTGAAATATGAACCTATGAGAGGGTCAATTACGTTTGTAGGGAACTAAATTGAACACTCAAATAACGTTAAATAAGAACATATGAAGATCATGACGTAGCATGTAAATAGCATCGTTTTTGCTAGGGTGGAGGTCGGGGATGGTGGATGGGCGTATAAATCCGCAACTTGCATGCCAGTGTTCGCGAGTTCAAATCCAGACTGGCACTTTGTGTGTTTTTTTTCTACATTGCTTGCGTCATGCAGACAGGCGATTGTCGGTTTTTGTAATGTTAACCCTAACCTTAATTCTAACCTTAACCTCAGTAACGTCATATCTAACCTTAACCATTAGTAACCTCATGCCTAACCTTAACCGTTATTAACCTCCTACCTAACCTTAACTGTGAATGTTGCAAAATAATTTCGAACGCTATAAAATGTATGGAATGTTCTCGCATAAACCCACTAAACGAAATGTACCGGAGCAACGTAATTGAGGTACAAATATAGCCTAATAACGAAACGTGCAGTTCAAACGTAAAAATCCCTAAATATGTTGGCATATAACGTAATTCAGGTTTTTAAAATAGTTTCCTGAGAACATAATTTGGGTTGGTTTACAAAGGTGCCAAACAACTGTGTGATAATTAATAGCTTCAAATGAGCACTATTCTTACAGATTTTTTGCACGAACAGTCAAATCTCTTGTCAAAATCAATGCAGAAATGTCACAATTTATGCCAGGGAATGCAAACTTATGAGCACAACTGTACATGGTCAGCCATGTCGGGGCATTATTCTGGATGTATGTCTGTGAAGCCTGGGAAAACCAGCCATGTAAAAACAGATCACTCATCATGCGGTCACCTTTATGCAAGATTGCATGGATGCTATATGGCCGGTCATAAGGGAGCATATGGAGAAGCCCCAAGCAGTGCAGAAGAGAGCATTATGAACAAACAAAACAGCACAGGGATTTCCTGGCAGGCTACAAGGTGCTCCTCTTCATTGCCAAATGAATTTGCTGGCCCAGGACAAGTACTCTATTTAATTAAGGGAAAATACATTTCCTGTGAATTTTCCAGGTTTGGCAATCCGGGCGATGTAAGATCGAAAAGCAGTATGAGGAAAGAGGAACGGAGGCTGAGGTGAAAATATGTAAGGGTGTTGTTTTCATCATGCTATTAAGCGAGACTTATGCAAACTGTTTTGACCAAGCTATTGAACAATGCTTATGTAAGTTGTTTTGTATCATTTAAGTTATCACACAATATTTATATAAGATGGATTGGGTTGTTGCTGGATTTGGGAACATAACAAACTCCCTATACGGAAGAGAGCAAACGCCTTGCATTGTTCTGGGGAACGCCAGGAAGTCTGAGTTGGCCACTCATGCTTCCTCATGTTGACCTGCTTAACATAATATAAGGAGGGGAACAGGGCCCAGCCTGGTAGAGTCTGCTGAGGGTTTCGTACAGACGCCCAGCCTGTTGCAAGGAGTGCGCTCTACCAGGGTGTTGGCTCTCCACCCATCCGGCGTTATGGTAAGAGGAGGTTATTAACATTTAATACTCATGCACTGCAACTAATTGTGAAGGGATATCGTGTTGAACTGAATAAATTAACGCCATTTGATTCAGAATACCGATGTCATTGTGTGATCATTTCTGTATGCCGATCTGAGACAAACTTTGTTACAAAACAGAGGCTCTGATGGGCATTGCTGAAGGTCCTGGTAAAGATGATAGCAGAGGGGAAGACCCATATGGTGAGGCACTGAGAAAAGCACAGTGGAGAGAGCTCGATCTACTGGTGTCCCAGTTCCAATGAAAGTTCTGAACCTCCCCAGGACAAACTAACCTTCTTCATCACCACATAGCCACAAAATCTGGGAGGAAGGAATATCTCCAACCTTATCAAATACCCGAGGTGTGCAGGGAGAAGGTGTGGCAAGAGACCAGGGAGATGCTGAAGACAGGCATAATAAACCCTCCATAAGTGAATGGTCCAGTCCCATTGTTCTGGTTGCAAATCCAGATGGGACGATCTGTTTTTGCAACGACTTTAAAAGTCTTAATGCCATCTTGAAGGTCAAGGTCAAGGTCATTTTATTTATATAGCACAATTTACAACAGCCACTAGGCTGACCAAAGTGCTTTACAGAAAATAAATCTAAAAAGTAATAATAAAATACCTATATAACAACACACAGTAACACAAGTATGGAAGTATAAAACGTAGGCTAAAAATTAAAAAATAAAATCAGCCAGAGATGAAGGTTAGTAA
>JACXGM010027701.1:0-14393 GCA_016801145.1 Umbra pygmaea | reverse complement strand
TTTCACTTTCATTTTCACACACGTAAAGTCCACACCAACCAAAATATTGTCGCAGAAAATTCGTCGCAGACGTTTTCACTTTCTGTTTTCAGTCAAAGGACATCAAGGCTACTTTCCTTTGATTGAAAACAGAAAGTGAAAACGTCTGCGACGAATTTTAGTAGCCTTGATGCAGTGTTTACCGAGTTGTCAAATTATACAATGAAAACACTCGGTGACAATCTGGAACCAGAGCCATAGAGAGAGAGAGTTGCGTCAACTCCGTTCACTTCATCTGTCAGTTTTTTTACAGCAATGGCGGATCATGGAGACCGTCACCAGTTCCAAACAAACTGAGATACTACCCGTGTCGCCGCAGAGAAATAACGTTTCATCAGCTCCTTACTGAGGTAATAACTGTAAAATCCGAATTACTTTTTAAACCTGCATTGCAGACACATTTTAGCTGACGTTATTTAGCGTAAGTTTATAAAATCAACGAATGTAAATGTTTGAGGAAAACTAGCTAACTTAAACAGTTAAAAATAAATTTGTAAATTTGTAAACAGCACTTGAAACAACTTTCATATAATAGATCATACCAAAAATCGCTCTTGTTACAGCTGCTCCCATAGACTTCAATGTATTAAAATCATATGCTTGTAACTTTATAGAGACGCATGAACCACGTGACCGTACCACGTGACATTATAATTTTTTACCCTCCATTGACGCAACTCTCTCTCTCTATGGCTCTGTCTGGAACAAGGTTGTTGCTTACAGGAGGCCTATTGCAAATAAGGGCTATATTTCATTAACACAAAACAAAATGTTGATAACGCTTGCTATGCGTTATGTTACAAACTATACAATAACTGCCGAGCGCTCCCATTTCATTGAAATTACCATTACGGTCCTCTCCGAAAATAAAATGCTTGTTGTCAATCACTGTGTGTTGTTTTGAAGGTAACCTAATTTTGTCGGCTATAATGCATCAGGAGCATGATGAATTATAGCCAAAAATAATATATGCTTACCAATACGATAGCGTTATACGTTTCTGTACATGAAAAAATGAAAGCGCAAGTTAATATCACAGTCACCATAAATGTTCAAGGCTTGTCATTTTAAATGAAGAACACGTTGCAGATGCAAAACAGACAACCGGTATATTTCGCTGCTCATTACCTACATCTCCCCACCTTTCAAAACGAAGCGCCAGGCTCTGATTGCGCGTGTCAACGCGCCACGTGATTTAACTAATATAGGCTATATATATACGTAAAAAATAAAAAATACTTCTTAACCGTTTAACTGGTAGTATTAATCGGTCAAACGTTTTAGTTTCGGTTAACGGTTAAACGGTCAATATGAGCATCCCTAGTGATAAGTGTTCATATATAACTACTCACCTCTCCACCTAATAGCTGATGTTTGGTGAGTGTTCATATATAACTACTCACCTCTACCAGATAGCTGATGTGTGGTGAGTGTTCATATATAACTACTCACCTCTCCACCTAATAGCTGATGTTTGGTGAGTGTTCGTATATAACTACTCATCTCTCCACCTGATAGCTGATGTTTGGTGAGTGTTCATATATAACTACTCACCTCTTTACCTAATAGCTGATGTGTGGTGAGTGTTCATATATAACTACTCATCTCTCCACCTGATAGCTGATGTTTGGTGAGTGTTCATATATAACTACTCACCTCTCCACCTAATAGCTGATGTGTGGTGAGTGTTCATATATAACTACTCACCTCTCCACCTGATAGCTGATGTTTGGTGAGTGTTCATATATAACTACTCACCTCTCCACCTAATAGCTGATGTGTGGTGAGTGTTCATATATAATTCCTCACCTCTACCTAATAGCTGATGTGTGGTGAGTGTTCTGTCAAAATATGGCCACCGTGTATCACCGACGTGAATGGGATTCTGTGTGTGTGACTGTCTATGGAAGTAAATGTGTGCGTTGACTGTTTGTATATGTGTGTGTCTATGTGTGTGACTGTGTATAAAAGTGGGTGCTACACATTGGTGGTGGATGAGGTGGGCTCCCATTACTTTGTAAAGCTCTTTGGGTCATTGAAAAACTGCCACAATTCTTTGCACCCAATTATTGGCTTATTGCCTACATTTAACCGTAGTAATCTCAATTAATATTAGGCCTATTCCAAATCTCATATTATTACTTCTCAAAAAGATAAATTTGTCTAGCCTAAAGTAAAATGACAATTATGTCTTGCACAATGTAATGAACATACAGTAGGCCTAAAGAAAGAAATAGTGTTTTACCAGAGCTGAATGGCCTAAAATACTGTTTGAAGGGATCACAGGTAAATCTAGAAATTATGTAACGACCAGCCCAGTGAGGGCTGGTGTTAACATGGACTGAGCATGGACTTATTATGTATATTATTAGTTGTTTTATGTTTCCTATTCCGTGCATTGCATGATGTTTTCAGTTTATCCTCATTTACGTGTAATGTCCCTTTAATGTATGTGACACATCTCTCTGATTTGGGCATCTGTTACAGATAGGTCAGGTAAGGCTGGTATCTTGTAGTTCGGTTTAATTAATGATTACTTACAGCCGTGTCCTGTTAATTAGTTACGGTTCCTACATATTTGCTGCCCAGATCAGAGAGAGGTTGTTGGTCAATGATGTAGGGTAAGTGTGTGCTGCTTGTGGGAAGGATTGTACTCAAGCTGTTCGAACGTTTTGAGATGTGATTCCGAAAGTATCTGATTTATGCGTACGCTTTTTGTAGAGTTAGTGATAGTGTCCGTGCTATAGAGCATGTTGTATTTAGATAGATCCATATACTCTTTGTGCCAGTACTTCACGTGTACACTGCAACGTTATTGTACATGCTATACATTCTTCCTGGAGCATCGTTCAATAAAAACAACCACCAACTATCTGCCTGGATCTCCCTCTCTCCTCAACACATCCTACACTGTGACGAATTTGCTTGACTATACTATAAACTTTTAAACCACCTTTGCAATATCTATAATATAAAATGCATACTAGCTTCTGCTAAATGACTTAGATGGAGATAGAAAATGTAAACAGTCTGGCTTCTCAGGGTGCGCACGCTCTTTCATTGAACCAAGGTGACAACTTGGTTTGACAGTTTGCTACCTGACAGAATAAGCAATGCAAATTAGCCAGACATTGCCCAGGGAAGAGAATGGTAAATGACTGAGGTCATCAGGTCATCAAACACAGAGACCCATGTGACTTCCCCGTTGAATAAAACACAAAATACTTGATGCCTTGGATGACCTGTTGTGATCATTACCATTACAGAAAAAGTTCAGAGTTGTTGCGGTTTGAAAGTTCTGCAGATGAAATTCTGTATATTCTAGCTGATATGCCACAGACCGTATACGAACCCCAGTCTTCCATAAAGTGTTGCCACAAAGTTGGAAGCACCAAAATTTCTAAACGTCTTTGTACCCTGTACCATTAAAATGACCTAGCCCAAACCATGAAAAACAACCCCAGATCCTTATCCCCCCTCCACCATTAGTAGGGATGTCTGCATACTTTTGTACATATAGTGTATCATTCCTATCATTATACTGACGGATCAATCAATTTAGTGAAATTTCAGAATAAATCTGTCCAGACAGCATTATCGACAACCATTACAACACCGTCTATGAAAAGTACAACGTGCATATTTATGGAGTATTTACATCCATTTGACACCGGCCTGCAATCATTTTCTTTACGGCACAGAGAGTTACTTGAAAAGAAAACATCAAATACTAGAGTGGCCTCAAGCTAGACATTTGTTATGGAAAAGGACAACAGATAGATACTGTAATCTGTTTATCTATAACTGCTCTAGTTCTCCTTGCACATCAAAATGTCATCTGGGAGTCATTACTTCAAGCTGAGTGACTCAGAATGCAGTGAGTCTTCAGCAGGGACGACAGCAGTTTATTCAGGAAGATGAAATGCCCTGTGGCATTTCTGATGATTTGATCATTTCTTCCTTTTTGATCAATGACATAGGATTAATGTAGTCTTCCAATGGCTAGGCCTCCATTATCTTTTGATCCTGAATATAGGAGATTGTTTGCCTGCGTCGTATATACCAATCCACAGTGTCTGCACGAGGTGGCCTTATTGGGTACACACTCCTGCCCAAAACGGCTAGATACCTGAACTCTGACAAATAGCTTTGTTACAGCAACACAGGGTGACAATTCAGAAAAGTACACCATAATAATCCTCCCCATTGTCGGTGTTCTCTCAAATCCATCGAGCCACAGCACCAGCTGTCAACCTAATATCAGTTATAGCAGTTCATACGACAATACGGACTGCTGTTTGAGTGGTGGCAAACAGCATTGACTGCTTCAGTGAACTAACTGTAGTAGTGTGCACATCGTTTGTGTACCTGCATTCCCCTCAGGCCGTCAGTCAACAACAGCTGCTCAACTGGCTCTTTAAGCAAATACAGATAATAGTGACCTTGCCCATGCTCTTTTCTGCCGCATTGTACCAGTGCTGAAGAGGAAGGAATATGACAATAAGAATACACTTCAGATTAGTATCTAATGGGGTGCCCCTGTCTTTTGTGCATCGCTGGTGACCTTGAAAGATCTATATGCTACTGTAGATATAAGTATGGTGCAAATTAAACTTTACTTAGGAAATTGAACTGTCAATGGAGGAAGAAGGGAGAGCGGCGGATGACTGGCACATTTGTGATATAGTTGATTTTATTCACGACGTGTCTTCTTCAGCAAATGTCAATTGTAACAGAAATGATTCTGAGGAATACTTGAGTGTGGACAATAACCTTTGATGGCTTTAATATTTGGCGGTTGAAATCATTGCGGTGGTCAACTCTCCTGCTTGATGATATAATTTGATTTATTATATCAAATGGATGAGTAATCTCTAAGAAATATGTTGCGTTCTGCATACAACCTTTAGAATAAAGGTTCCTTAAACATACAATAAATTATTCATGACAAAAATGGAAGTCATGTTGTCAAATCTCTAGAATGTAAATCCCATTGAATAAGTTCAAAAACAGAGTTTTCCATCAACCACTGGGGGAAGACTGACATCGAGCAACGGAAAGTGTCCTACTGTGCTACTGAGCCTTATTAAAAGTTTTTGTATTTAGTTTACTTCACTCAGATGATATATAGGGTTGGCTGTCAGCAACATTGTACGTGACTCAATTCAGCACCTCATCAAAATCAAGTTGCTACTTGCAGAATGGAACCGACTTACCACAACTTTCTCAGCATATCACTCCAGCCACCAAGTCAAAGGCAGTGTTCCTGCTGTGTTGGGAGCAATTTCAGCCCGGGCATCAAACCACAAAACATGCTGATTGGATGGATTAGACATACAATCAGTGTGTCTTCTTATTCTTTTAATGTTTAGGTAGAACGTCTTGTTGCAAGACATTTCCATGTACCATCTGTAATGGACTGTGAACTGGGGACTAAGGTAGAATGTCAAATGCTGCAACACTGTCATCAAGAGGGATCAGTCAATCAAGTTCGAAGCCCCACCCAGTCAAGTACATTAAAATCAATTAAGCCCCACCAGTCAAGTACATTGAAATCAATTAAGCCCCACCCAGTCAAGTACATTAAAATCAATTAAGCCCCACCCAGTCAAGTACATTAAAATCAATTAAGCCCCACCAGTCAAGTACATTGAAATCAATTAAGCCCCACCAGTCAAGTACATTAAAATCAATTAAGCCCCACCAGTCAAGTACATTAAAATCAATTAAGCCCCACCAGTCAAGTACATTAAAATCAATTAAGCCCCACCAGTCAAGTACATTGAAATCAATTAAGCCCCACCAGTCAAGTACATTGAAATAGAAGAAGCCTCTTCCAATCAATACATTATATGTTAAAAAACTCTACCCAATTGACTACATAAAAATTGTGAATATGCCAACCTGTTCACTATATTACATCAAGGGAAGCCCCACCCAGTCAACTACAGAAAAATGGTGGAAGAACCACATGTCATGAAAGAGCTGATTAATTCCAAGATGTTCTTTCCATCTCTACCGGAGGGACCAATACCTGGACTGATTGTTTCTTACTATCTTTTCAGATTTTTGGTTCTCATTAAGTGTCCACCTACACTCAAAAAACTGGACAATGTGGGTTGATAGATATCAATACAGATTATGTTTGATCTACAGAAATGAATTGTGTTTGTCCCCTTGTGTAATTAAAATGCTTTCAGTGAACACAATTTGAAGCAGTCCGATGAATTACATTGAATCATGTAGATGGAATGAAAAAGAATTACGTTGAAATGACATGACTTGATTTTCCATCTGATATTTCCCAGCATGCTCTTCTGTATGTTGATACTTCAGAATTGTTATATCATCCCTGTTTTTGCAGGTATATTGACCAATTAATCTGTCAAAGTTGAACTATTAACAAACATCTACATTTTTCCAAAGAAATTCAATCAAGTATTTAAAAAAAATTTTGCACCCACTACCATCATGCCTGATCAGATTAAAGCAATTCCATCTTGCTGTTATACTTTTGACATATATACCAGATGTCAAAAAGGGGTCCTTTTGCAGGCCTGAGCCTTGCATGTAGGGTTGAACAATTTTGGTAAAGTGGTTAAATTCTCAAGTTTCCCAGAAGATTTAGCAGATTAAATTCTCAAGTTTCCCAGAAGATTCAGCAGATGATTTCTTTGAGAAATCTGGGAAGTTTGGGATACAGTTCAAAGATTCTGGTACACATTACTGACTGGCAAGTGTAAAATCAGAACTACTACAAAGAAAAATGTACAAAAGAGAATATGTAATATTTGTGATGTTGTCCAAGGTACTCATGAGTGATGAAGATTTGAAAATGACATGGAAAAACTTTATCTAGTAGGAATGACACTAAGTCTTAACTAAATGAATTCAAGTTCATACAAGTTCAACAAGATTACAACATATCAAACAAATTAGATCTTGTTGGAACAATGAAATTCAATTTTGTGGAAAAGGTTTCCTTAATTTAATTAAGTTTGTTCACAAATTCTTTTTCATGTTCTTTAATAATGTTCAAATAAGAAAAGTATTTCTGAGGAAAAAAACATAATTTTGTAATACCCGAAACTGTGGTATTATGGCATGGTTGATTTTTCATTTTTTACCAAAATGTATCCACTTCCTTGATATCCACACCTTTGATATAGATTCCACTTTTTATATTCAGGATTTATAATACTGTTGAGCTAATATTATACCAACAGATGTCAATGTACAGTCGAATGCAAAAGCTTAGGCACCTTTGACAATTTCCATGATTTTAATATATAAATTATTGGGTGTTTGGATCAGCAATATCATTTTGATCTATCAAATAACTGAAGGACACAGTAATATTTTGGTAGTGAAATGAGGTTCATTGGATTAACAGAAAATGATCAATATGCATCAAAATGAAATTAGACAGGTACATAAATTTGGGCACCCTTGTCATTGTGTTGATTTGAATACCTGGAACTACCTAGCACTGATTAACTTAAACTTAATAGCAGAAGTGGGGGGCTCGAGTCAGCAAATTTGAGGACTTCTGACTTGCTTGACTAAAATTGATAAAAGACTCGACTTGAATTTGACTTGATATTCATGACTTAAGACTTGACTTAGACTTGAGACAGATGACTCAAAATGACTTCACTTTTTTAAGTGATTAAATATTTGCATTTCTCTTATTTAAAAATGAGAATTTACCATTTGTATTTGAAACTGTGTGGGTGGACTAGATTAATGCGCACACACCTAACTACTGTATAGTCACGAGCAGAGGCCAATGCACAAGGTAGCTATCATGAAGGGAGCGATTCCAAAAATAATACAATTTGGATATAATGACTATGTTGTGGATGTTGGTAGAAAGAAGACAATAAAAATACTTTTGCTTTTAAATTTGTTCCCACGTATGTGTATTTTTAGCAAATCTATTTGCTGGTCAAATGTTAGTTAGAAAGCTAATGTTAAGTTTAAGCTATTGAAAAGACATTGTGAATGTAAAAAACAGGACTGCAAACTTGGCACCTTTCGGTGAAATGAATCGTCTACGTCCATGTAAGTCCCATGTAAATAATCTGCGATTAAGCAGAACACGTTCTTTTTTTGTGAATATACTTAGTAGTGTTTCCCTGTTGGTCCACTGTGTTAGACATTTATTATACACTAGTTGTTTGACTTTAATACAATAAGTTGGCTTTTATGCAATCATTTATTTGGCTTTCACGACAAAATATTTTGAAAGACGTCTTTTCAACGTCTATTCAACGTTTTTTCAACCACAAAGATGTATTTTCCATTTCTTTTCAACCTCAATTGCTTAGAGGGAAGGCTTATCCAGATGTGTTAAAGGAAAATCGTGCTGGTCATCTTTCTGCCAAAACTCACTAAAAAGACTTCAGTGCGTTCTGTATTTCCCAACTCGCCCACACGGAAGGATCATATATCGACATATATTGCGAAAAAATATATTTTTTATATGTTCCTATATTTTTTTAAACATATACAAATATATTTATTATATGGCCATATATTTCATACATATAGTTTCATATTTGATTTTGGCCGTTTTCATATATGTTATAATGTCTTAAATATATGTAAATATATTGACATCAAGCAGTCGCTGGCGGTGCAGTGGTATATGTATGCACTGGGAGTCTGCCAGCAACACTGAAAATGCCTTCGGAGGTCCAGTGTAAGGAGAAATCATCAAAATAAACGCAATTATCTAAATAATAAGTGGTAGATTGTCTATGTGGGTTCATCAGAGCCAGAGATATCGCACATCCATTTTTTTTACTAAAAACTGCTTAAAATACTGAATAAACACATATTTCATTATCATAACATAATATATTACATGTTAAAATACATAATATGCAATGTATTATGATATTTTGGGAAGTGCGAGTTATATGTTTCAGTAACATATTCAGGACACATATGTACGTATATGTTGAGAAATCCTATACATATATGTACATATATTTTTTACATGATTTTTCCGTGTGGGTGGCCACCGTAAGTGTCCAGAAAATGTGCCAGTTACGTCACTGCAAAATTTTAGAAACGAAAAACTGTTAGTTTTGAATTGAGTCAATTCAATTGGAGAATAAAACGGGTCAAATAAAGATAACAAAGTCAAATGATTGCTTCCCCTGAATCTAGCTGTAGTAAAAAAATATTTGTCAGACACTGGCTGAGTAACACTGGATTTATTGAATGTGCTGAAATGATTTTAGTGACTGTGGTGTCGGAAACATGACCGGAAGAATGATTTTGAGCTGTTTAGGCATCTGAAGTGTTCCTTTAATAGACCGAGTTTTTGTTAATTTTGGAAATAAATCAGCACTCTTCATGACCACTGTCTTTTAACAGATTTAAATTTGGAAATGGGGGTAGATCAGAGTTTTATATGACTTGATTTGTGACTTGATCTAAAGAAATGACTCGACTTGACTTGTTTGATTTTCACCACAGTAACTTGGGACTTGCTTTGAGACTTGAAAGTTAAGACTTGAGACTTGCTTGTGACTTACTCCCACCTCTGCTTCATAGACAAGTGCATCCAATAATGGGAAAAGGTATTTAAGGTGGCTAATTGCAAGTTGTTGTTCTTTTTGACTCTCCTCTGAAGAGTGGCATAATGGGGGCCTTAAAACAATTCTCTAATGTATCAGCAGATACTTGAGAATAATGAAGAGGAATCAGTCACAAAATTGAAGTTACGCCGGGGCTGGATATTTCAACTGTTATTTCTGCTAAAGGAGGCTCAACTAAATATTGATGTAATATTTCTGTTGCGGTGCACAAATTTATGCACATGCAATTTTGTTTTGATGCATATTTCACATTTTCTGTTCATCCAATAAACCTAATTTCACTACTGACATATTGTTGTGTCCTTCAATTATTTGATATATCAAAATTAAATTGCCTATCCAAACACCCATTTTTTAATAAATAAAAATCATTGAAATTGTCAGGGGTAGCTAGACTTTGTAGAACATTTTTATATGCAGCAATCGTTTCACGCAATAAACAGTCCTAGAGTATTTCCTAGTAGATTTGTATAGGAAGGCTTACCTAATAGTCTGGTGTAAATAAAGTTCAAGCTGCCCCAGTTTCACACAACCAGTCAAATAAAGGTAAATAGTGTCATGATGTGTAGTAATAGTAAGAATGGCAGGAGACAGGTGTGTTTTCCAAACCATGAACAATGTTTAATTTTCCAAATATGGAAGCACCTTGTGTTAGAACACAAAGGAAAAACACAACTACAGTAGTACTTGAAATTAAACTACTGAAACTAGAAAATAACAAACACTCCAGGTTACATGAAGACTTGACTTACTGAAAACAGAAATGAACAGAGCTGGTAATACAGATCTTGGAATCACAGGACCATCCACAACAGGGAAAATGACCGACAATAAACACAGCAACAACACACAACAACATTTGGCACAGTCGATAATCAAACCAGCAAGCTTCTGACTACAAGTCTGACTCCCTAACCACTGAGCCATCGGCATATAATATACTTGATGTTACTACGTAGGTACCTGGGTAGACATCTGTTGCACTACTTGTACAAATGCCTTATTGTTCGACCTGCACACCGTATTATTTATCGTACATTCACTGTTTTATTCTCTGTTTTTACTATTTATTGTGCACTCCTTGTCTTGTAATTTTTATGTGTAACTTCTTGTTGTCTGTACTTCGACTCTTTTATCTTGGCCAGGTTGCCGTCTCAAATGAGAATACTTTCTCAACGTGCCCACCTGGTTAAATAAAGGTTAAATAAAAATAAAAATAAATAAAAGATTTATAGTAGGTACATACATAATTCCTATTAAAACCGAAGTACTTACCACATACCTACTTCTTGTTACAGCATACTTACCTTGTTGTTAGTACATTGTTACCTGGGTAGGTATATTGTAGGTACATTGTTAATTCATATGAAGTTACTAAGTAGTTACAACGTACTTACCGTCTTGTTTTCGCGTAGATACACGGTTACTATCGTGTAAGTAGCGGCCTGTATTTTAAAGCGTTACCACATTTTTTTATTATTGTACCTAAACTGCTCGCATGCCTCATCTAGCAGCTACATTGCCAATTGTTCTATTTGTAACGCTAGACCGGCAAACAAACATTCTTCAGCACATAGGACATTGAAATGTGAACGATCAGAGCAACTAGCCAAAGTTATTTACCGAAAAGTATATTGTTTCCCTATGCAAAATAAATTTAGACATAAATGTTATTCAATTATTTTATCTATACTGCTCACGTGCATCAATGAGCAGTATAGATAAAATAATTGAATAACATTTATGTCTAAATTTATTTTGCATCACTCGATTGAATTGCAATGTGGTTGGTAAGGATTGCATGAAAACTTAAAAATGAAATGATATTTGCTAACTTGTGTGTCTATTGTGAAAAATGAAGGAAAATATACTATTGGAATATATTTGATCAAAAAGGTAAAACAAGGTCCTGATTTTTCAGTCCACTGTCTAGTAAGCTATCTAGCTGATTAGCTCAATGAAAAGCTCTGGTTACATAGCAAGATACAATGTTTTTAGTAAAAGTAACTATATAACTATCAATGTGTAGGTAATGTATAACATGTAGCTAAAGTATTAATTTAGTTAATAAGTAAATTAACGTATTGTAGTGAAATACAAAAACCCTTTAATACCAATCCCCTGGTACGGAATAATAGTTTGAAACATTGCTTTGTAGAAAGTAGTGAGACAAACAGGGATAAGGTTGGGAAAATGGCAGCCTGAAACACAGAAGGAGAGATAGAAAAAAAGGAGAGAGGTTACTGCTTTGGTAGTGCAATTCAATCATATATTTTGTTGATGAAAAAGGCCTTAAGATTTATTCGTAATCTATTAAAGTGGGTAAATAAATATAAATAAAGTGTAGACAAATACTATATTGATTATTGTTTGTTACTGGTTTCATGTGACAGTTATGTTTCCATGTTCAAACTCTTTGTTATCACATTACTGTGTACTGTATATCCACTCTGGTGCACTTTAGCAGTTTACAATAAATATTTGCAGTGCAGCCAGGTGTGTATTTGACAGAATGACTAGCTTTCCTGAAACAACATCAACCATCACTTGATGAACAGTGCGAAGCTCAACCCAACCAATAACCTACAGACAGAGCCAATTTTCCAGTGGATATAATGGATACAAATGTGAGGAGGGCAATCAAAAAAAAACATTTTTGTGTAAACCAGATGGTCCGTTTCCACAGGACAGTAGGGGTAGATGTTTTTCAATGAATTACACTGCAAAAAGACAACGATAGGAAACAAGTCTTTCACAGATGGCTTTCTTACTCTCCTAAAATTGATTTTATGTTTACTGTGAGCCATGCTGGCTTTTTGCCAACCGACAGTGTCCCTCTTACTAACCTTCATGGACCATGGTTTTCAATGACCGGCCTTTCCACTAAAATAAAAAAACATGAATGTTAACATGCTCACTTAGCACACCCGGAAGACACCCGGAATTGTTTTGACCAAACTTCTCACAAGGATTACAGATGTTACTCTGAAACTACATCGCAAAGATGTAACTGAAATAAACAATGAGAACTACCGATCAGTTATTGAATTGCTGGCTAGAGATGCTTGTGTAATGCCTGTGTAATCCTGATCAAAACTATGTATTGAGACCCGAAAAAAGCTTGTTAACTGGATATAGCAGCGATTGTAACAGTTTACCCAAAAGAAGGCAAAAATAAGCAGACAATTTCAATGCTGAAGGTAGGCATAAGACATTCCTTTGCTAGTCCTTGCGTTGATATAATGTGATCATCAAGTGAGTATCAATGCACATACCAATAGACTAAATGACATTTAGTACTACTTTCTACTACTCAATAACTGAACTGGCTCAAATCTGTGTATATAATATATATCTTAATTATCTGCTGCTAATTCTAACATTACTGTATATAGGCTACTATTTAATTTTCACTGCTGCTGATATTTCCTTACATTCCCTACAAGTGTCATTCATTGCTATACTGTTGTATTAATAGTACATGGGACTATTAAAATTGTTCTGGTTATAGTTCTGACTTAGATTCTGTCACTGTTTGCTTTAGAACCAAAATATGTTGACAGCTAAGTAGTGATGGAATCTAAATGGCTGTTTTAATAATGTTGTGTAGGAAAGGGCTTCAATTATTTTATTTGTCACGCCAATGAGCCCTGAGTTCACATTTTGTTATCAACATTAACTACAAAAGCTTAATCCTCACCTGCCATTGTTTGTTATTAGAATTTTAACATTGTTCTAGGGAATCAAGCAACGTAAGCCCCTGCCACCACTGTCTATCAAGTTTAAATCCTGAATAAAGAGGTAAAGCATTTCAACTATTGCTGATTTATATTGTTTACTATTCTAAAGAAATTGCTTGTGAAATGTATTTACGTAATCTTCAATCACGCCAACATCTCGTGCCCGGACACTTCTGCTTACACCGCTTTCCAAATTAATATGCAAATTGCAATTAAGTGTCATAAACATTAAATACTTAGTATTTCAATCAAACTCATGGATGGTATGGTGTCTCCGGGCTCTTTGGATCACTGAAATCAATCTACGACACCTGTGTTAATTAGTTTGCCAGGTGAGCCCAATTAAAGGAAAACTTTTTGAAGGATCTTCCACATTATTATGCAGGCCACAGGTTTCAAGGTTTCAAGCGATATGGAAAAGAAAAAAATCTCACTGCTGTGGAAAAGCGTCAAATAGTGCAATGCCTTGAACAAGGTATGTAAACATTAGATATTTCAAAAAAACTTAAGTGTGTGCATCGTACTGTGAAGATATTTGTGGCTGATTCAGAGCACAGACAGGTTTGTGCAGATAAAGGCATAATGAGGAAGGTTACTGCCAGACAAATAAGCATTTTGTATTTGTCATCCTTTTTATGACGCGTGAAGCGTATAACATACTGTCATTGGTTCAAATAAACATGCGATGGGTCTTGTTGATTTTTTAA
This sequence comes from Umbra pygmaea, assembly GCA_016801145.1. Lineage (NCBI taxonomy): Eukaryota > Metazoa > Chordata > Actinopteri > Esociformes > Umbridae > Umbra > Umbra pygmaea. The sequence continues at coordinate 296 of JACXGM010027701.1, read as the reverse complement.
AGACGACGTGACCATCTAAATGTACCGTGGTTTGCTAAAAATAACGTCAATCAATTAGAAATACATGTGCGTTTATTTTTGAAAATAAACTAGTACAACAGAGGATTTTGACAGCGAGGGCAGTGACATTGAGTTTGAAGATATTGCTGCGTTCGTTTATTCTCAATAAGATATTGCTGCGTTCGTTTATTTTCAATAACCTATTGCTGCGTTCGTTTATATGGGAGGAGTTTGATAGGGAGGAGGTGGTAGAGGATGTTGGGACACAGAAGGAGAGGAGGAGGATGGCTTTCACG